>JANTOQ010770890.1:0-28673 GCA_027564595.1 Bythotiara depressa | reverse complement strand
GGAAAATAAAAACGTCTTCCTGGGAAATGGAGGTGTTCTAGAAGACTTCAGCAATTTTAGAAAATTTTATTTAAAAAAGTCCTTCCTGGCATTTCAGAACACCTGTTTTCCTAGAACACGTCCGTTGGCTGCTTCTGAAGTAAGTACAGTAAATGTTTGAATTGATTTAGAAGAGACCTGTCTTGTAAAATAACTTGGTTGTTACTAACAGTAAAAGAAGTAAAAAACATCATGGAGTTTGATCAAGAAGATAAAAACAAATGAACATTTCCTGTTGCATTGTCCTAATTACTCTTCTCAATGACTTGTACACTTTGGCAGCCTCCATGCTAATAATATTTCTTTCTTACCATTGAATAGTTCCTCAATCGTTAACCTTTTTCTATATGGTAGTGATAGTTATAATATTAACTTTAACAAAATATTAATATCAAAAGTTATTACCGTTATTATTCAAACTAAACGTTTTGATGAATCATTTATAGGAAATTTTTTTTTAACTTGCAGCAATCCGTAGTTACTCAATTAACGTATGTTTCTTTTTTGTTGTTATTGTTTATTACTAAAGTAATTTTCTTTCTGACAATGGTTCCTGACGATATCACCCTTGTGCCTAGCAGGAGCCATTGCCCTTAATGTTTTACTCGTTTTGCCTGTCGTTTTTGTTCGTCTGTCCATGTTTTAAAATGAGTTTTCAACTTTGTATTATTGAATAAAAAATTATTTAAATAACGTTTGGTAGGAAATGTTTATCAGATTATTTGTCGCCAAATTTATCTAAATATTAATCGGCATCGTGTCCAACGACGAAAAGATTTGTGAATGTTTTCAGTTCTCCATAATTTCATGAAAGGATTGCAGTTACTTTGGTACTTGTTCAACATGGTTAGACAAAGCATGGTGTCTCGTTTAGCTTAGTATGTATACCTTGATTCTGTGTGAATACATGAAACATACTGATCAGTACAGATAAAGAGACGTTTCTTGAAATTCAAAAACATTCAACTTATTTTTATGAGGAGGTACAAACCAAGGTACAGACATTATTTAAAAGCAAGTTTTTGTTGAACATTTCAAGTACCTACGATAAGTAGAAAAGTTGTTTTGGCTGTTGTATACACTCGGTCAAAGCTCTCTAAAATAATTATGTAAACACCTTAAGCCTCGTTTCCATGCAATTAAAAAACAAATTAAACCTTACACAGCTGTAGTTCTTTCTATGGTATGATTTTTGTATATTGAACATAAATACAAAGTTTGACAGAGAAACCAATTCTGCAATCGGTTTCTTATAAAAAGAAAGTAAAGTTTTGAGTGACGTCACACATATTAATTTCAAGAAAGATCTATCGCAGCAATTATTTTAAAGAGTTGAGTAATAAGTCCAATAATATGAATGTAATTATTTTAAGATTCTTCTTTTTACAAGACGGGGGCAAGTAGAGTTTCTTTAACGTGGCATTATGCCAGTGGAATTGGCAGCGTCGACCCCCGTATTTTGTATACATTCACATACAAAGAAGTGGCTCGTGCCTATTTGTAACAAGTATTAATAATTATTTCAAACGAGAGTCATACGAAAATGTGAAAATCAACAACTGCTAGTGTGAAAATAAACACATGGTATCATGAGAGAGCTAGCCGTCACTTTGCAGTGCTTTCCCCTCGATATGGCTGCTTGTGATTAATGTTACGGAACTAATATTGAATGTGCACGAAAAAAGGAAACATTAACTGCCGGCCGGCTCAAGAGCAAAACGTACGTGTATTTTTCGGCTTTCTATGAAGCCTTACACGTAATTGAGTTGTTTTATTTTTACGTCGCAGAAGAGAATTTAATTTAGGTTTTATTTATTATCTGTAAGACGCTAGCTTTAAAAGGCGTTTTCATCATCATCTCCCAAACAATTACCGACAATTAACGCCGTATGGCGTTCGACGAACTACAAAAACTCAGATAACGTTATTACAATGGAGATAAAAATTTATTATGGATTATATAAAACTAATCGGCCACGCCCTTTGGTAACATATGTTGTTCACTCTGCTATGTGGAGACGTTTTCAGACATTTTCATTTCCCGTGAGGCCTGGAAACTTATAAGTATTTAAGTCTGACGTAAAATAAAAAATTATTAACCACACCCTTCATCATGTCATTGCATCATGTTGTTCCATCTCTCCCGCAGATGTTTTTTAGAATGTTTTGCATTGTACCTTCCGAACATTATTTATAACTTGGTATGCATCACTTTACAACTTAGTATTGAACACTTTACAACTTAGTATGCATCAGTTTATAACTTGCTATGCATCAGTATTTTTAAAACATTCTCAGTAACATGTAATTATGAAGAGAGCTAAATTACTACTTGATTAATCAACGAATGCCTTGTAGATTAGTTGGCAAAGGCGTCTTTTGTTACTTTTTATGCCGCGAGCACAGAATGGACAAAGTCAATACACAGGCTTAAGGCGGTATGGAAATCGTAGCGTTTTGATTGGTTTCGCGCAATTTTCCCGCGTAGAGCGTAGTTTAAGACACGCCCGGACTAGCAGCTGTTAATAACAGGGAAATGCTACGTATCACATGGGAAATGCTAGGTATCACATGGAAATGCTACGTATCACATGGAAAATGCTACGTATCACATGGGAAATGCTAGGTATCACATGGAAATGCTACGTATCACAGGGAAATGCTAGGTATCACAGGGAAATGCTAGGTATCACATGGGAAATGCTAGGTATCACATGGGAAATGCTAGGTATCACATGCGAAATGCTACGTATCACATGGGAAATGCTAGGTATCACATGGGAAATGCTAGGTATCACATGGGAATGCTAGGTATCGCATGGAAATGCTAGGTGGATGCTCAGTGAAAACGATGTATTGTTATTTTGTCCTACAATCTTGGTCATTAGTTATTGGACTTTTGGCGTTTTATGCTGATTCGTGTCTTAGCACCTTTCCCTTCAGGTGTCCATTACACGAGATTAGGATCGCACGTGTCACTGTGGTTTTATTGAAAAATATTCGAAATTGCCTCAAAATGGACCAATTAGGAGTATTGCGAGACCATGCCCCTTGCCCAGCCGTGGCCCTGGATACTTTCTCTAACAAAGTACCTAAGATCCACATTTCTTAAGTCATTTTTGTATTTTGTAGGGTACACTCGGTCCTCAATTCCAAGAACAATCCCGGGGCATTGCACCAGAAAAGCTCAAGGAAATGAAGTGCTATCCGAAGTGATCCCTCAGAGCAGACTAGAATGCCTCCCTGTATCGCCTGTTACCAGCATGAAGCTCATCCCTCAAAAAGCAAAAAAACAAAAAAACAGTATAATCTCGATAAGTGGAACCCCCAGGGGACCGAAGAAAACAATTCCACTTAGCGAATGTTCCACTTATCCGAAGTTTCCCTATAAAGTCATCAACCAAGGGACCGAGAAAATTGGTTCCACTTTGCGAAAGTTCCACTTATCCGGGGTTCCACTTATCGAGATCCTGTATATATATATATATAACAGGGTGCGACATGTTCTCCGACAAAATGACCATTAGATCAGAGGTGTGTAAAAAGTGCAAAAAGAAAAAAATACTCCTTTGATCTTAGCCATTAGGCCGAGAAACGAACAAAAAAACAAAATGGCATCCAGCAAAATGATCATTAGATCAGAGGTGTAAAAAAAAAAAAAAGAAGCTACACTTGATCTTCGCCATTAGATTGAGAAGCGTTTATTTTCTAGTCATTGGTAAACTGGGAAAGTAAAATGGAAAAGTTTAATTCTTTCTCTAGTTATATCAATGAACACTTTCGCAGCACAAAGATTATGATCAAGATTGTAGAATCAGTGTGCATGATTTAGATTGATTTTCCCGTTTCGTTTTGAGTTGAAAGTGTCTTTTTAACACTCCCCCTCCCTCTTTATTTCTGGACATTACTTTCAGTGTTTTTGCGTTATGTTACAGATGTCTCCCAGCAAGGATATATAAGAGCGAAGCTTCGCTCTTATATATCCTTGCTCCCAGTAAAGGTAGCGCAAGCTGTGATATAAACAATCGCTATTTTAAACAATCACGATTTAACCTAGCAAAACATTTATAAAAAACGGACTTCAGATTCAGATTCCTCATCAAAATATGTCTATACAGAAAATTTCAGTGCACACGGAATTCAGAAGGGTTGTTTTCGCTACACTACGCCATCATTCAAAACCTTCTTAATTTCAAACTTTCCATGTCCCGTCTCGCGTTCATGCAAAATACATTATTTTTTACGCATGAATACGAGGCGGGGCATGGAAAGTTTTAACAGACGACACACAATTCTTTTTACTCACAACGAAAAGTTTCCATCTTGAATTGTTGTTGTTGTTGTCACAGGTCAAAATTTTGAAATAAAATAATATCCCAGTTTCTCTACTACATATAAATAAGTGTTGTGGAGATATTAGCAGATGTATACTCGATAACCACCCTCGTCTCCAGAGCTTTAAAAAAAGCTCTCGGGACGAGGGTGCTCGATAACTGCAATCTCCATGCAGCTAGTTAATGTTTTGTTGTTGTTGTTGTTGTTTCCTACCACGGGCTTTGTATTTTGCATTTGTATTTTGTATTGGTGTAACCTACATGCAAACCTTTTATACATACACTCAGCAACATACGTTACTAAATAAAATGATTTTTATATGACTTTGGTTAATATAACGTAAAAATAAAAATAAAATAACCTCGTTCCCAGGGCCTTTTTTCCTTATTTTATATAATGATGATCTCAGCCTTTGATATCAAAAAGAGAAAGAAGCTCTGAGAATGAGGTTGAAAATAACAGTAAAAGTTGTAGCTCAGAGAAAAAGATACTTACGAAATAGTGAAGGTGTGTTACAAAACTTCCGCTTATGAACATTAATTTCAAATGAATTCTTTTTTCAACAAATAATAAATCTTAAGACTGTTCATATCATTCAAGTCACATAAAATTTAGTTTCGTTCGTTCCTTGGTTTTCGTTTTCGTTTTCGTTTTGTTTGATTTTTGTTTTTGTTTTGATTTAGTTTTATTAAGGCCGTGTTTCACCAACCTCCTTGGTTTCACGAAGCTATTTATTCAGAATGTTTTCAAAATAATCCTTCTGCATAATTTTTACAATATTTCGAAAATATTTTTTTACTGATACACGTTGTTTAAATTCCATTTCTAAATTAAAAGCAGATAACGATTTACACAACACGTGTATGTTAAACATGGATATAAGTTATAATGACAAGCTCTCTCTTATAGTTGTAACCTTGGGAGCATACACATCAGTTACACTGGGTGAAAAGAAGAAAAGAAAAAGCGTATCTGGGCAAAAGATTAGCTGCTGAAGGAACATGAAAGCCTAGTTACTAGGTTATTTTTCATTTTTTCTTTGCTTTACTTCCCTTCTTGCATTCCCTCATTTAAAAGAGAAAAATAAAAAAAGGAGAAAGAGTTTTTCCCAGGAGAATTAAAAAGTGAATTATGAAAGGGCGAAGAAGGGAGACAAACGGTGGGTCTCCTGGCTATGAACTTGAAAAGAAGAGCTTACAACTGCATTCTCAATGAATCTAGACTGACTGACAACGAAGACTTGTGAAACTTACTTCGTAGAACTCATCTACGTTATGATTTTGTTGTTGGTTATAGATTTCTTAACCTTTTTTAACTCTATTTCTAAAATAACTTCTGGTAGAGAGTTGCTTTTGCCATGAAACTTCTAGTAGCTGAGATTCGATCTATTTGGAGTAGGATCATGCAAAAAAAAACTTTTTATAAAATATTAACAGGTAGTCCGCCACGCACTTTTATTGTGAGCTATATTGTAGAAAATCCAAAAAAATTGTTTTTGAGAAACGCTTTTCCTGTAAAACAAATAGTGATAATAACTTAATGGCAAAGTGGCATTAGATGAGCGTGTGCGCCCTCTCACGACTACTCTGCTTCCCTCTTACGCTCACGCACGACCCGGAAACTCTCACAACCCAAAAAGTGTATTTTTCTTGTTATTTTGACATATTTTTCTTTTAACATTTTGGGAATCTTTCCATACGTTACGTTCGTATTTTATAAATAAAAACCCATGCTGCGCATGCGTATATAGTGAATGAAGATTAGCCTAGTAAACTTAACTCTTTTCATTTCTTACACTTTATTTGATCTCGTTTTTAATTTTGAAATTTTCTCGGGCACAATATAATAATAACGGAAATTGTTGCCGTAAGAAAAGACAGGTATTTCTTGGCTAGACGAAGATTTGTTGGGAAAAAGAAATAGGAAAAGAAAACCACTAAGAAAATGGGTAAAGCCGTGGCTGCAGTAAGTATGAAAAAAATGCCTTTTCTAAAATTGTCGCTGAACTGCGACTTCGAGATCAAGAAGAGATTAGGAGATATTTACGCATAAATATAGAGACCAGGTAAAGAAAAGTCCATTAGGGGTTCTATGATATGACCGTTTTCAATTTTGGTTGAAACGGCTCTTCTTTGAGTCCTGCCACAACTTTGTAAACATATATGTAAACATAAATATTTTTGTGACGTTTATATTTGTAAGTGTATTTACTTTTTATGTATATATTACTAGACGGCAAATATATTCAACTACTACTACTACTTTATGACTTTTAGTTTTTATCTATTGGACACAACTTCAGAAGATTTCGAATCAATATCTTTTCTGCTTCGTTGTCTATTGGTCATTTCTTGAAACCGCTCATAATAATTTTTTGATTTCTATTTTTCTACGAATAAAAACAATTGAATGAACTGCTTTATGTTACTTGATATTATGTGTGCTAAAATAATTATAAGAACATGAGACATGATTATTCTCTTATTAACCCCTGCTCCATAACTATGCTATCTTTTTCTTAATTGTAGCACTTTGGCAGATCAATTCGAATTTTAGGCGTTTTGGCACGTCATATAGTTACTGTACTTTATTTATCAATATCGCAAGTCAAGACGAAACGAAGAAAATGATTTGTTCTAAGCAACTGCGTTACCGTATTACAGTACACAATATCGATTCTCTTGCAAGGTTTGTTTGAATCACACTCCGTAGCAATTTTTCTACATGTATTAACATGGATCTTTAATGGGAAACCAATGGGCGCTGCGCATACATCATGCATCCACTGCGTAACATATCTATAAAATATAACTGACAAAGGACACTTTCTGAAAGAAACAATAATAGATATTCTTCGATATTTTCGAAATTTTAAAAATATTTTTACATATTTTGGCGCCCCATTGTACGCCAGTAGGTAAGTTATACGAAAAAGAAAGGTGCATTTATCTTATTTAAACCTCGTGGCTATCAGGCATCACCAGTAGCTTTTTGTTGTAACATCTTAATTCTTAGTGAATAAAAAATACGATCAACATAAATCATCAAAATTCACGAAAATAGCGATGACATCATAAAAAAAACGAGGACATTTGCAAAAAATATATAATGAAAAAATATTCATAAGTAAATGGTACACAACTCTACTAAGTTTGAAGGCAAGAGAATATTTTCTTCTCGATATATCAGTCAAATAAACCTAAAAAAAGCCCAGTCTAGATAGGGTTAAAATACGGCGTGCTTCAACCTCATCCCCAGGGCCTCTTTCTCTTTTTCATATCGGAAATCTCGCCTTCCGATATCAAAAAGAGAAAGAGGCCCTGGGGACGATGTTATGTGTGCTTAAAAAGGAGATATAAAAGAAGAATGTGTCAATATTTTGCTCAACAACTTAGTTTTTTTAACAATTAAAAGTATAAAAAATGTATTTATGTACGTATTACTATCTTGAAGCTTCATTAAAAGTATCCATACTTACATTAATTTATTTTTATTTTCAACGTCGACCCCACGTGGTATAAACATCTATGTACGTATATATCTTTAAAATCAACTCGTTATCGTTTAAAATGAATCAGCATCTCTGTCCAAGTGGTGTTTACAGGTAATTTTCAGGTAATTAATCCTCACTCACAATACAAAATGTTTTGAGAAGAAAAAAATTATACCAATCGTTTGCTATAAATCTGAAGCTCTGAAATGTTATGTCAACAGGTGACTTAATATTTTAGCAAGCTGAAGGGACCCTCCTTCCACAGCATATTTTTCTTTTAAAGAAACATTACATATACTAGACTAGATTAGTCGTTTCTTTAATTATAAGCCAGCAGGAGAAGAGCCGGAATCAGATTTACGGCAACTTTTCTCCGCGCGCCCTCCTTTTCCTCTCTCCCCGCGTTCACATTACAATATTTATATATACTTGAAGAACGACGATTCTAGTCTATACATATACATGCTACAAGCTACAAGAAAAATTTCCTAGTGGATGCAGGCCTTTGGTTTAGTTTAGGAAAATTTTAAAAGAATGAGATTTCGTTTTCCGAGTTTTTGTTCTAAAGGTGTTTGAAGTCGATTTCTGTATATTTTCATTTAAAATTGTGTTCACCATTCACGATCGCATAAATTTAACCGTGGAAATTTTTTGGCGAATGGAAATCGTGTTTTTTAAGAAGGCATGGGGAGAATGTTTTTAATATGAACATTGGATTTTACCTGTTATATAGCTATTACTTATTTTAATTGTCTGGTGAATACCAGACTCTGGTTTAGGCTGATTTCTCTGGAGTTGTCTTCATGCTGATCTCGTTTTTCATTTCTTTTTTCACCAGACCTATAACCACCCGCTTTTCATGCTTTGATACAACTACTATATATATTTAAATTCTTATACTGTTCAGATAGAATCTTTTAGTTATATTTGGAACTGAAGCAACCGAGATACTACAACACGGTTGCAAACGGTTGCCTCACTTGTCTCGGAATGTTTCGAAATGATAATATGAGAGGTCTTGAATTAAGAACACTTCCCGTTGTTTCTGATGAAAACACTCTGGCAAATATAACTTTCCCGAGTTTCCCGTCAACACATATCCCCATTCTTGTTTTACGGACGCTAATGGAAAGAGAGTTAATTAAATCTTGTTTTAAGATAATAATTATATTGTGTACTACCAACACAGATTGTGGTAGCTATTTCTATCCGTTTACTGAGGGATCAGTATTTTTCTCTCAACGTTGACAGTATTGTTTACAGAAGTATTTCATCCTTTCTTCTCGCGTGTCTATAACATTATAGCTTCTGCTATTTTTCACCCGTTAATATATGAGAAAAGAAACTTATTTTATGTAATCGTAATAGTGATTATATAGACTAGTTTAGTCCTTTCTTATTAGCTCGCTGTACGGAATAAAAAAAACGTATCAGGTATGCTATTCCAACATAGTCACCTAAAAAAAATGACTATATATCCAATTGGTAAATCGCCTATAAATGACTATATGTCCCCGAAATGACATTTTTTTAAAGTCATAAATTATGACATAATAGTCATATCTTTGTGAATGTGAATTATAAAAATATTAAATTGGGTCAGGGTAACGGCAAAAAAGATTTTTAATGGAAATCTGCCCTAACCCTGATCCTATCCCATAAAAAAAAAAGACTTATTTAAATTTCAAAAGTTACATTTAAAAAAATGTAAAATTAAAAATAATTTAAATAAGTCATTTTTAGTGCGCCACAAGCACAAAGAAAGCCATACCTTTATATATAACTTGTAATTGTTGTAATTGTTAATTAGAAAATGATTATAATAGTCATTTCGTGAAAAATAAAATGACTATAATAGTCATTTGTAGTCGATTTACCAATTTGATATAATAGTCATTTTTTTTAGGTGACTATGTTGGCTATGCGGAGTCCATTTCCGAATAATTAACGGGGGAACATACGAAGTGCATCGGGACCATCCTATCGTACGTAATCATCCCACATATATGACTAACATCGTGTATGCAAATGTGCATCATCAGGGGTGTTTTACTTTTTTATTGTTATATCAAAGAGGAAAAAGTCCCGTGAACGGAGATTTTAAATCATAAACGAAGTCATATATCAACGCATCATGAAAGAGTTTCAGTTTTAATTTATTATTTAAACTATTTAAATATATACAATTGTAGTATTTAAATACACAGTCAACATCTTCCCTAGCTCTTCGGTTAAACCTAATGCTTGTTATTTCAAACATTCGCTATTTCTAGCCAATCTTTCGGTTCTATAAACCCAATGCGCACATCATGGTTACACGACGTTGAAACAACGTTATATCGATCGACGCCTGTAACGTTTATTCGACGGTGAAAAGATATTGTTTGACCGATGTGCCCACTGGGAAAGTTCTAAAATAGCGACTGTTGACTGTACATATAAACAAATGAAAATTAAACGTAAAATATAACTAAATGTAAAAATCCAGGAAATGTTTTCTAAAATATTTACAAAACAAATTTTGTTAAAAAACCCTTTCGTTAGTATTATTAAATATAATATTATTTTCTCCTAACGTAACCATAGAAACTGAGTATTCCAAGAATTGAAGAAAAAACATAAAAATTTTTCTACAAATTAAGTTCGTGGTTCTGCACCTTGTTTAAAGTTTGTTCTGAAAACCGTAAAAGTAACAAAAAGTCCAGGAATAATTATATACCTACGATAACTTAAACTGTTTACGAAAGATATCTAGTTATTTCGTTAGCGTTAGGTCGAATGTTCGAATTTTTATCCCAGCATCTTTTCATAAGTTCTAGGTAACTTTGATCGTTTTCATCGATATTCGTAGGTATTGCTGGTCGTAAGTTATAAGCGACGACTTTAAAAATTATGACTTGATGATGTTCGTTTCCGTACGGACGTTCTCGTACTATTAACTGCCACAAACATATACCGAGAGAATAAATATCAGCTTTCGTTGTTGGCGACTCTCCTCGTAACAGTTCAGGAGCTCGGTAAGAATATGTTCCAGTTAAATTAGATTTCGTTGGGGTGGACGGAGACGAATGATCACCGATAACTTGGCAACAACCAAAATCAGCAATTTTACAGTCACCTTTTGAAGTTATTAAAATATTTGCTGGTTTTAAATCGAGATGTGCGACATCTGCGTTATGAGCAAACATGAGTCCCGATACAATATCTTTTACGAAATGTTTACGCCTTATCGTGTCTATTACTTCGTCGCCGTCATCGATAATCGTTTGAAGTGTTCTTCTACTCACATATTCCATCAACACGCACTGCGTATTTTCCATAGTAAACGTAAGATATGTATAAACAATGTTCGGATGCCGTAAATTTAAAACGGCTTGTTCGGATTGAAAACTTTCTTTCATAGCTTTTTCATTTTTATTGTTCTTATGAAACTTCTTTAGAGCGTACCTTTTTCCGCCCACAAAACATTCCGCCACAGACCCAAATCCACCTTTACCAAGTTCTTTACCCAGTTGCAACTTTTCCAAATTAACTTTCAACGATTCACCAAATACCCGATTCTTTTCGTTCAGACAAACGTTAATAACGCGATTAGAATTGATAAAATGCATAATAAAATACGTAATGTACAGCGGATTTCGATCTCGTTTCCAAACTCACGGCTGAATCTCTTGAAAAAGTACAGCGGCCACTAACATAAACCTCGCTTCCAAAATGAGACATATTAAAAGTCAGCGGTTTTAAGAAACGTATTTAAACTCTCCTCAACACTCCAGGGACGTTGCTTATACTAACACACGCACGAGTGAAATCATTAAGATGTCATTAAGAATATTGGGAGACAATAGAACTTGTAACAATAAAGTCGTTGATGAGGAGATCAAAGAATAAAGATGGGGGTTTTATACAGAAGTATATATCCATCCTGAAAGTAAACACATGTGATCAATCCGTTGCGAAAGCAAACACATGTGATAGCTAGCAGCAATGCATCTCCAGTAATATGAAACACAAGTAACATTTTTCTTTACTGTTCCTTTAATTTTTGCAAACACATGTGATAGCTAGCAGCAATGCATCTCCAGTAATATGAAACACAAGTAACATTTTTCTTTACTGTTTCTTTAATTTTTCAATGGAAACATTACAAGAAGAAAAACGAAGATAATCTGAATGTTTAGAGAGAAGAAAAAAGTCTAAATATTTACCTTCAATCTTTAATTTAAAATCAACACTCGAGTAGAATAGAAGTTTTATATTCATTCATGAATTCCTATCGTCAACGTTCCAAAAAGTGTCCTTCAAGTCATTTATAAAGCGAGGCTAACATCCAAAAAACAAAACGTTCAAAATTTCTCAAACATTATTTCTATTATTTTAACCCTTAAATGCATAATCATACCTCCTGGTTATATTAAATTTCCCATTGGAAACCTTTATAATTTTATGAGGAACCGGGTGGTCTTATCTGCTTTTACTAAATTTATTTAACATTATATTTCTAGTAATTAACCTCCTGGAAAAAAGCAAAATAACAACTAAATGACCAATTATTTGATTCCTTTCCGGGGGTCACTATACATTAAAGTGTTAAAATAGAGATTAGTGACGCCGAGGACAAAAAAAACATTCTAAACGTGTTAATAACCCAAAAATTGGTTTGATGAGCGCAATGAAACGGATAATTTCGTGACTTGCAGTTGTTGAATAAATTATGAAAGTGTTTTGTATTTTTAACTCCGTATCTTTTAGTTTTTATTTAGGAACCTGACCATTCTGGTATTTCTTCAAATTTGTTATTGTCCTTTCCAGACTTTAACATTCAAAGTTTTAAAAGTTGGCAATATTTTAGCTTAGTTTTTTGTAATAAAACTAAAACGACAAATTCTGCGACAAATCTATTTTGTTGACTACGTTTCGAGTGTTCAAACACCCATTTGACTTGAAACGTCGTCAACAAAATAGATTTATTGCAAAACTTTCGTTTCATTTATTTTTATTAAAATGTTAATTTTGATCCAAGAAAGATCTTATTACTGAATCCAGCTTTAAGACTAAGAAATTATGCTGTCAAAAAGTTATTTTTTTGAACTACGGAAAGAGACGAGAAAACAGGTAATCAGGTAAATTGGAAAAAATTACTTTTTTCAACAATAGTTTTATATTGTAAATGAAATGTTTTTCTCCTACGACCATAATTTTTTATTATATTTTTCTTACCCCCGGTATTAATACACATCATAGAGTATGTTTTAGAACAACAAACGTAAATAATATTAAGGCGTTTACGCGAACATGTGCTTCTAAAAGCATGCACACTCTTTGCTTTGTAAAGAAAAAACCACTGGACGATTTTCTGTGCATTAACGGCATCTCTTTATACATGGGAAAATCACACTTGAGTCCGATGGGACGTTGACCGATAATTTCATTTAATTGTAGCACGAGTCTCTTCTTTTGTTCCGTTTGATGGATGAGCAACAAAGGTGTTAGAAACACACTATCACTGTTATTACTCTATTGAAAATCCTCAATAACATTTTAATATTTTACATATTAATCCTAACGGCTGAATACACCCCCTGCCTATTGTAAGTCTCCTAATAGTAACCCTTATTATTTTTATGAAAGATCAGGGGGGAAATTTATATACTTTTACCAACGTTATTTTTCCTCTTATTACAAATTATTAACACTGATGGGAAAATCAAAACAGCAAAGAAATGAATATAGTTTAAATAATTTACGGGACACCAGACACTATAGGGTTAAGGATCCT
Source organism: Bythotiara depressa (assembly GCA_027564595.1). Taxonomy (NCBI): domain Eukaryota; kingdom Metazoa; phylum Cnidaria; class Hydrozoa; order Anthoathecata; family Bythotiaridae; genus Bythotiara; species Bythotiara depressa. The sequence goes on along the minus strand of JANTOQ010770890.1, from coordinate 15,027 downwards.
GTTTAAGATCACTACAAAGTACACCCCCAGTGGGCACACCATGGTCAAACAACGTCTTTTCAACGTCGAATAAACGTTACACGTCGATGTTACGTTGTTTCAACGTCGTGTGACCATCATGATGTGCCCACTGGGACATTTTCACAAAGATTGTAGAATTTGCTAATAAATCTTTTTCTAATGAATTTTTACTATATATATATTACCCAGTTAGACTAGATTAGTCGTTTCTTTAATTATAAACCAGCAGGAGAAGAGACGGAATCAGATTTACGGCATGCTCCTCGCTCATATTACAATATACTTGAAGAACGACGGTTCTAATCTAATACCCAGTGGGCATATCATGTTCAAAAAACGTCCAGACAACGTTGAAGAAACGTTACAGATGTTGTTGTAACGTTGTTGCAACGTCGTGTGACCATGATTGTCCCACTTGTATATGGCATATTTTGTTCGTATGACCATGATTGTTCCACTGGGTATGGCATATTTTGTTCGTGCGAAGCATGAGACGATGACAGGGCTATTTTTCCCCATCGTCCTCATATCAAAAAGAAAAAATTGCGCTGGACACGATATTGTTTTTCTGTTAAACTTAATAACTACAATAACATATATCTGCTGAAATTTTTATTAGCTATTTTTTTATATAATATATCTGATTGACTATATAATTGTCGAGTTGCTAGATGTCAGGAGCTGCGGAGCCCTGTGGCCCAATAATTTTTCCTTTTTTGTACGGCAAAGGGTGTTTACATATTTTTCCCGCAACAGCAGCGATGTTAAAGTATCAACTTTCTCGTGAGATGGTTTACTGGTTAAACGGCAGAGTTTTTTCACGATTCAGGACAAATTTAAACTCTTGCGAAGAAAAAGTTGAAACATCCAAGCCTCATTTTTGTACGCGAGTTTTACTTATCTTTACTCACAAGTTATGGACTAGACCTATTTCTCCCTGATTTTTAGTTAACTGTAAAGGTTCAAGCAGGGTGTCGTGTACATTTCACCCTTGCAGGTCTAAGAATGGTATGCTTGGCTTGGTAGTTCTCAGATCTTATTTCGTTCTCAAATTTCCCAGTTGGCATACATCATGGTTAAAGAACGTCTTTTCACCGTTGAATAAACGTTACAGACGTAGATATAACATTGTTTCAACGTCGTGTGACCATGATGTGCCCACTGGACGGGGAAAGGTGCCAAGATAATTATCTGTTCTTTACGCACTGTCATTACATTTTTTTAATACAGATAACAAACCATTTTCAATTGTTATTCAAACTAGATTTGTTTTTTGTTTACCACGAGTCACTTAACTTAAGCCACTCAGATCGAAATTACGACATGTCCAATAATTTTATTCCTTTCTGGGGACATCATGCATTGAAAGGATTAGAACCTGATCTGCTGAAAACCGTTCTGTTTACAATTAAAATTATCAATCAAAACGCAACGTTTAATTTTAAATTTTAATTGCTTTGATGTGTGAAATTATAAAGTTAACTACATTTTTTATTTCAAAACTGTTATTTGTAAACAAACGAGCGGAATAATATTTTTTATTTCAAAGCTCAAGATGTTAGGGGCAGCAACTAACAATATATTAAAAATAATCATTCTGAACAAAGCGTATTCATTTTCAATGTTTGAAAATAACATTTTGAGCGACGATTTGAAATTGCATAAAGATTGAGAGTGTGTGTTTATAGCAGTGAGAATATTCCATAATCTAGTTCCATAATTCGATATACACATCCTACCGCGTTCACATGAAATCAACTTTTCGGAGCCTAACATTTTCCCAGAGTGTTTCTCCTTTTCTTTTATATAACTGATAGCAAACACAACACATCCCCAATATCACAAAGAAAAAAAGACCCTGTAAACCTGTGTTTTTTGTTTTATAATAGCCTGCGAATTCACATCTTGAACAACAAATCTCAATCAAAATTACCAAGAAACAAATCCTGAAAATCCTGAATCATACCAAGATAGTCAACACGCGATAAAGAATGAATAGATAAAAAACCATTAAACAAAAAAAAAATGTCTAAGAATCAGCTGATACTAAACGGAATAGCATACGGTTAATCTCAACCTCGTTTCCAGGGTCGTTTTAGGTCAAAAAGGAAAAACGATCCTGGGAACGAGGTTGGGTTAATCTACCTCCGAAAAGCGAACATTTTACATTAAACGAAGAGGGGATTCTTCATGTAACGTAAAGCTTGTTTCTATGTCAACAATTAGCAAATAAATGGTACCCATTACTGTGCATATTAGTTGCGTTCTTCATTTTTTTTAGAGAGGAGTGCTTATAAATGTATTCCAAATTTAGAGAGTAGATACTTAAAAATGTATTTTAAAATTCTAATGTTGTTTCTTTTGCTGACGAAGATATCTTCTTTTCACTAACGAGTGCTATATTCTAGGTCAAGCGTTTAATTTTATTTTTAAATTTATACAATTCTTCGCCAATCTGTGTAGATTTATAATTTAAAACTCTCCTCCATCAGACTTTTATCCTCCATAGATGTTTCAAATTAAAACGTTCTGCAGAGCGTTAACATATTTTCTATGAATTAAATAAAAGTATATACAACACACACACACACATACATATATAGTATAGTATAGTACCTGTTTTGTAGCAAGGATTATACTAATCTTCTTGTAAAACACGAATGATAAAAACACAACAATATTTTAGATAACAATATTTTCGATATTGAACATTCTCATTAGTCGCTCAATATCTTAAGCTCGGTTTACACGAGGCGCGATTTGAATTCAAAGAGTGGAAGGTTTTCTACTGTCATGTGTAGTATTTATTCCGCGCATATGTAGTAAGTAACTCAAATTGGTTCGGCTATTTAAAGAGAGAGGGAGAAGTCTTTTAAAGAGAGAGGGAGAAGTCTATTTGTACATTGAAAAGATGGAGGTTTGTACTTAATTATGCCGATCCCCAAACGTAACATGGATTGTTAATCAAACATTATTTTAATTAGATTATATATATATCGAGTATCGTTTGAACAAAGCCTTAATTAGCATGGCTAACGAGTTAATTAAGGAGCCGGAGAATTCCCACATTACAGAATGTACAAAGACATAACTAAAATGGTAAATGTCCTTTTATAGCAGATTTTTAAATATAAATAAACAAAATGAAATTTAACGACGTAAAAGTTATTATCCTTATCAGTATTGGGCTTTTTCAGGCTTTTTAAAACTGGGGAGGGGTTTCCGGGCTCCTCTCGCTTAAAATCCGAACTATAAATGATATGAAGATGAAACTTGACAGGATTATTAACCTCAATATAAACTTTTTAGAAGTTTCAATTTTTTTTTGGGAAACCTGTTCCAAAAATTTCGGTCCATCCAACAAGATTCATTGCAAAAACCATTTTCTGAATATTGAATAGGACACTTTGTATCCATAAAATAATATTACTGAAAATATGAGTTTGAGCAACATACACAAGGATAAGGTAAACATGCACAAGGATAATGTAAACATGCACAAGGATGATGTAAACATGCACAAGGATGAAGTAAACATGCACAAGGATGAAGTAAACATGCACAAAGATGATGTAAACATGCACAAGGATGAGGTAAACATGCACAAGATGGCACAAGGATGATGTAAACATGCACAAGGATGAAGTAAACATACACAAGGATGAAGTAAACATACACAAGTATGATATGTAAATTGTTATAATTATTAGTTATTTGGAATTCTTAACGCCCCATGACAAAACGGCCGCCCAGAGTGTCCGATCAAATTTGTGAATGTTTAAAAAAAAAAAGTGCCTCCAGACAGACTGGTCTCGCCTCTCCTCAACATATTCCTGACTTGATGGACACCTCTTACCCAGGGCCTCTTTCTCTTTTTGATATCGGATGGCGAGAAAGGGGCCCTGGGTACGAGGTTGGACCTGATGGGTGGTTCAGGTTTGTATGATGAAAACTTCAAAAAGTTACTTAAAAGCAAGTTATATTGCGGGGGAAATGTGTAGTTTTACTTCTTCTATGCTTTCATCTCTGAGAGCTTTACAAACCTGCACATGTCACAACTCTGAACCACAGGAGTACATTCGCATATTGCATTGCATGCATCACTTGTGGCGCACACAAACCTATAAATATGTAGACCTGTGGTCCTCCTCCCTGTGACGTGGATATGACTCCAACTCGTATCCCATTGGATTGAAAGTCCAAGTCGCTACCACTGTAAATTTGTAAAATCTGTGCATGACAAATTGTGATAACTAATTGTTAACTTTTGATAAAGTTTATTTTTTATGCGAATTGAAATAGTGAAACAGCCAACTCATTCCCATGGCAACTCATTCCCATGGCGCACCAACTTTCGTTTCATCCCTCGTATTTATTAAAAAATGAATAAGCTAAATTATTTCCGAAATTAAGCCTGAGATAGTAGGGACGTCTTTACCAGCATGTGTTCAGTTGCTAGCACCTTCGTATACAAAACTGTCCTATTCATCTGGTCAAGCAAACTACCTTGGGTCAAGACACTACCTCCTGCACAATAGTCTGACGTAAAAGTCTTAAAAATATCCAATGTACCTGAGTGATTGGCAGGTAAAATATGTTCATAAATAGCATGTCGCCACACTCCAGTTAGAGGAGACTCTCCAAAATGTTCAGAATCTCCTCACACTTTTAGGTGGAAAAACACTAGTTTTGCCATATTTACAAATTTACGTTAAGAAAGCGAACAAATAATAACTTATTTGCCGCTGGTAGCATAGTTGGGCATGCACGCAAGTTCGTATTTATCCTACCGTGGACACGATCGCACTAAAAGAAAATCTCCACAATTTGCCAAATGATTGCTTTTTTATCCAGTATATCAATCTTATCCGGAAAGAAGGCATTTTAAATGTCTATAATTATGCTCAATTAAACACCCGGCGTTTATTTTTAATTCCATAACACATAATATTATTAACGTTTCCTCGAGACCGGTGTTTATTCAATATCCGGCATTTATTTAACTGGCTTCAATGAATTCTCATACGGAAAATAATAACTAAACATTTTCTTAAAAATTTCAAATGTCATCAAAGAAAAGTATACCAGTTTGATAACTGAAACCACTGTTTTTCCCATTGGCATTGGATACCACTAACAGTTACAGAAAAAGATAACAGTACGTTTTGCAAAATGTCTAAGTTTTCCTCAATCTCACAATAATCGATGATTATCTCGTTATTGTTACCTCTTCTTTAAAAGATTTCGAATTCAGTATAGAATTCGATTTAAACACCGGGGAATCCACCCCTCCAGTATTACAGAGCCCCAAAAGCCCAGTAATAATAGGGTTAAAATCGACTTTTTGCTTCAAATATTAAAACTTTTTATTTTGTTTCGCGTTGTACGGCAAAGGCACGCCTATTTTCACTTGCAAGCGTTTGGCGTTGTACGGCAAATGCAGGCTTATCACTTGAAAGTGTATGTAAACAAAAGAACAAACCAGCTGATGTTTGAATAAGAATTGAACAAGATATCTAACATGGGAAAATTGCACGATGAATGATATAATATTTGAAGTCGTTATAATATTGGGTACACACACACGATAGTGCTTTTTTTATGAAAAAACTTGAAAAGTGTTCTTTTGATTCATTGATCTGTGCGTTTTCGGACGTTACGAAGACACCATATGGCCCAAATCTGAAGCAGACCAGGTCCGCTGTGCTGAGCAAGCAAGAAAGTACAAGTTTAAGTACAAGTCAAATTATAAACCTCCAACCCCAACATAATATACTAGGCGCAATAAAAATGAGTTCCACAACTAATGAAATAGCGTCTATGTACATAAAGAAGCTCTTGTTAATCTATTTCAGTTTACTTTTTCAGATTGACAGTTGACTTAAGAAGCGCGGATCTTATGCACTGAGGCACTGATTTAACTGAGATCATACAGCACGGTTGCAAGGGGAAGGTGGTGCCTCGCTTGCCTCGGAATGGGACGAAATGTATCTTTGATAGGTCTTGAAATGGAAAAGTCAATGAATTAAGAACACTCTCCGTTGCACCTGTTGAAAATATATGGGCAAGTGTGACTCTACCGAGTTTCCCGTTAACGCATGTACCATTCTGGTTTTCTGGACGCTCTGCCGAAAAGGGCTTAAAACCGCAAAAATCTCAAATATTTTTTAGGAGAGGATTGTCGAGTTCAGCAAAAGTCGAGTTAAGATTGTTTGTTTTTATGACAAGTGGAGTAAACCTTTCCGAAAATTAATTTGTGTAACACGACGTTTGCTTTTTATAAAAATCGGAATTCAGAATCGGTTTCGCCGTTAAACCATGGGTGTCTATTATGAAGATCTACACCTGTTTTAAGGATTAGTTTTTTAAATAAAATTGGGTAGAAACGAGGCTTAAATTAATTATTTAGAAAACTTTGAAAAATATATGTTCTTAGAAAATGTTTCTACACAATGTTTGTACCTTCTCATAAGAAAGTTTAAAACTATTTTTTGAATTTCGTAAAAAATGATGAAAAAATAAAAGAGTAACACCCGGAACATTTTTTTTGACGTAATCTTAATATTTTCCTGTTAGGAGGAGCAATATCCTGAGGAACAACAAGATTAATACTCGTAATATCTTTAACACGGCGTAATATTTTACTTCCTATTTCCTAGATTAAATTTTCTCATACGTAAACTCATATAATTAACAGGAAATTAGAGTAGGAAGGTTAGAGATGTGCCAGTTGGCACATCATGGTCAAACAACGTCCTGACCATTTAAAGAAATGTTACAGACGTTGTAACGTAACGCCCTGTGACCTTGGTACCCACTGAGTTGCCAGGTGTTCCCCGTCGTCCCTGGCTATTTTCTCAATAGATAAAAATGGCCTTTGGAAAGGAAAATTTCCCAAGTGAAAACAAGCCTGAAGAATAATACGTAACCTCTTTCCAAAAGCCATTTTTATCTATTGAGAAAATAGCCAGGGACGACGGGGAACACCTGGCAACTCAGTGGGTACCAAGGTCACAGGGCGTTACGTTACAACGTCTGTAACATTTCTTTAAATGGTCAGGACGTTGTTTCACCATGATGTGCCAACTGGCACATCTCTAACCTTCCTACTCTAATTTCCTATTAATTATATGAGTTTACGTATGAGAAAAGTTAATCTTAAATTTACGCGTGCGATTTAAATATGTAGCGTCAAGTTGATCTGATAGGGAAGTAAAAAACAAACAAAAAGGAATGTACGCACTGGATATATGAGTTGACGTATGACAAGAATTAATCTAGCAAATAGGAAGTAAAAAATGACTACGTGTTATTAAAGTGAATACGTGTATTAATGTGGTTTTTCCTCTATTGCTCCTCCAAACAGGGGAAAAATCACGTTTTTATTTTCTATTTTAATTTATTTTTGTCCGAGAGAAATATTTCCTGCCTAGAAACGGGTCTAAAAGATTCCCATTTCCTACATTACACGGGAATATACCCTTGGTTACGTCATTGATTACACGATGCTATGAAACAATTCAGATATTAAAGTAAGGAAGAAGGGTGAAGAATTTTCCATATTTTTTTAAGAAACTTCAGTTCTAGACATTTACTTGCTCAGCAAAATTATACATTATACATATAATAAATCTGAAGTCTTCCTTGTGTTACATCATTATGCACCTTCACCCCCAAGGCGTTTTACCAAGGAACTTGATTTTACCGTCTTACTGCTAGCGGATGGCCAAAAAGAAAGAAAAGCGCTGGGGACAAGGTTGATCATTATGGATATTCATTTGATTTTGATATTTTGCCACAGGATGCTTATTCAGCAGATTTCGTTATAAAGAAAGTACATTTAATCATAATATGATCCACAGGACATTTCCACTAATTATGGCAAACACAATACCGCTCTAAAGGTTGTCATGGTTACAAATAATTATTCGTTAATAGCAATTAAGATTAAGTTCATGCATTTTGTGTAAATGGCATTCTCGTATGATAACGTATTTCCAAAATTAGGTGAACGCGGTTAATTTATCATAAACGAAAACAAATTATGGCTACAAATGATTTTAATGACTTGCATGTAATCAATATCAAAGAAACATAGACACAACTGTAAAAGTGTTCATTAGTTACGAAGAGACACTCGTAAAAATATATTCGTTGAGAAAATTTAGTTTTTGTATATTAAATAAAATAATTACATTTCTTAAACAAACTTATATTACTTATATAACCTAATATTATTTTAAGTTGTTTATAAACATGCACAACCACGTGTTATGTATTATCTCACTGGTAACCGTGCTGATGTTGATGAGAACGAAAGGTAGTTTATTTATGTATTTCCTCCTTGTAATGTTGTTTCCTTAGTTTTGTTCAACTCAATTAACGTTCCTGTTGGAGCTGCCATCTTTGTTGATTTATTTTATTCCAGTTTGATGGAATGGATTTTGTTAATTCTTCCCTTTTTAACTGCCTACAAAAACTCAAATTTGTGTATATGATAGCGGTAAGCACATTTTGAAAAACCTTACTTCAACAGCGACATATTGCAGACTTTCCAACTCTCACGATTTTGAATGAAATCTCACGCTCTCACGATTTCTTGATGAATTATCACGACAAATCTAGCCTAATAATTTCTAGCCTACGGTATGTTCTATCCCGCCGACCCATGCCAGTGAAGAAGCGGCCACACTTGAGTGCGTCGGCGGAGACTGTAAAACAAGTTGAAGTATATCGATTCTATACAACTGCTTATCATGGAATTCAATATTCATTTCTCGTGAAACATTTTATTATTTTACTGTATTACTGTATTATATATACTTTATTATAATATATTTCGTTTTATTAAAGAACGAAGAAATGTTGAATAACTGAACAGCTGCGTTTACCTAGACTAGATCTAGACGTTTCCTTAAGAATCCGCACTGATCTGACGAGAACGGCTATATCTAGTCTATATTTACCAGGAGTGCTTTAGTTCCTGCTGTATTGTTTTGTTGTTGTTAATTAATATAAATAATAAATAATAAATAATAAACATATTGTTAATTGTTAATCCTTTTATGCATGTACACCCGGAAAGGAATCAAATCATAGGTCATTTCTTTTCTATTTTGCTTTTTCCAGTGTGTTAATTATCGAAAGTATAATGTAAAATAAATTTTGGAAAAGCTATAGTAAGACCCCCTGGTTCCTTATAAAAGTATAAAGGTTTCCAATGGGAAGTTTCATATAGCTAGGAGGTATGTATAAATGACATGTTTCGAAATACGAATAATGCGAAAATCAGCTTTTTTATGATATTCATTTTTCTGTTCACTTAGGAACTTTTATATTTGTTTTTAGATTAACGTCAAACTTTCTTAGTTTCCTTCGAATTTTCAAGTTAAACGGTAACATTATATTATACCCACAATGCTTTGTATGCAATTAGTTGAAAATACGCTATCCCATGATTCTTGTGGTGGTTATTTTGTTGTGGTTATTGTATATGATGATACAGCTATTTTGTCAATAAACGTTTTAGGAAGTTTTAATGATTCACTGACACAAATACTTTAGTTTTGGATTCTACATAAAAACTTTTTCTAGAAAGTAAAATAAATTTGAAATATTTATAAATATTAAATATCAATCAATCTTACTTTTCTCGGTGTTATAATAGACGAAAATCTGAATTAGAGGGAACATATCAAAGTAGTAGAAAATAAAATAGCAAAAAATATGGGAATATTATACAAAGCAAAATCTATATTGAATACAAAGAATTTGAAAGATCTTCATTTTGCATTTATGAACACATACATAAACTACGCTAATATAGTCTGGGGGAAGTACTAGTAAAACAAAACTGAAAATAAATAAATATTAAAATGAAGCAGGCTAGTCGCATGATTTGCGATGAGGATAAATATGCACATACTAGACCACTTATGAAATCTCTAAATATATACCAAAACATAAATTTTATGTTTCGAGTTAAAAATAATACAATTCCTCAAATTTTTAAGGATAAATTCAAAATTCTTTTTCATAATTACCCAACTGCATATTCACGGAATAATTATGAAATCCCAATAAGAAAGAACAACTATACTAAGTACTCAATTTCTTACAGGGGTCCATACTTATGGAACAATGTTTTAGATAATGAAGTTAAGGAAACAATAAGTAAATCGCTTTTTTAAAGTAAGTTAAAAAGTATTTTATTTAATGATGCAAACGAAATCAGGTTTTTCTAATCTAATATTTTTAAATGTCATTTAGCTCTTCAGAAACTTTAGTAAGAGCTAAAACCGATATGGCCTTGTGATAAGACTCTTCAGTATTCTTGGGGTCCTGCCTTTTATAACATTTTGTATGTTTTTCAATATACATTATGGTAATTGTAATTTATGATAAAGTAACAATGTAAATGTTTTATTAAGCGAAATATATATATATATACACATACATACAATCAAGCTTTACGGCTAGCCGTAATTTCCGATATCACGTTCATAGCCTCGTTCTCGTGCAAGGCTTGTATTTTCAAAAATAAATCTTTGCTTGCGATCAGTGTTTTAACTTTCTACAAGTTGTAGATCCAATTTTATTTCATTTTTGTTACATATCGAAAATATGCATCTAAATCCTGCAAATATTTTAGGAAGTTCTAGAGGTAAATAGATTATTATATACAGGATAGTGTTTGAAGACATTAACCCTGCATATTATTTTCTAATTTGATTTGCTCAAACGAAAATAACCTAATTTATTTTGGGATACTTTCAGGGCTAAAGGAAAACACAGCTTTATAGTAGAGTCATCTTAGCAGTAGTACTTATGTGGGACCACTTTTGGAAAACAGTTCACTGTAAATTGTGTCATCCCGGCTGAATTTGGTGATGTATTTATATGTATTTTTATAATTTTTATATTTAATATCTGGTTTAAATTTTATTTTATTTAGTTAGTAACTTATAGTGTATTGTTTTTTATTACAGCGAATAAATACTTACTTACTTACTTTAGTAGAGTCGTCTTAGCAGTAGTGGTCGAGTACAGTTAACTATTCATACCTGAATTACATTCATATATCTACCATATATATATTATATTCATAGAATAATAATACCTATAAACTATGGCCCTTACAAAATTCTCAAATTGATCTATATTCAATTTTATACTTTTATAATGCACACGTACCTTACCTCAAAACCTTTAAGAACAATTGGGTCCGGAGGGTGGGGCGATAATGTACAGCGACTGAAAGCTAATTGACTTGTGACCTTTCCGGCTGTTAGACAAACCTTACATATCATCCGTCAAGGGACATCGAACGTGCTAATTGACTTATTAATTGACTTCTCAGGGTAAACCCCTGAAATTCTTCCCGAAATAAATTCTAAGTATACCTCCTGGTTATATTAAATATGATAGATATTTTGACGAATTCTTTATATTTATTTTGTTGCTATAAAAACGTCCAAACTTACTATATATATACCAAATTAATAATTAATTATGCTTATTTAAATATAGAAATAAATGAAGGTTGTACCGGTAGTTTATTTTTTGCAATATAAAAATATATCGGTTTTTACAAGAAATTATGTAAAAAATGCTGACGTCATCAAAAATAATACGCTATTTTTATTTATTTTTTGATAATCAGATAGAAGAAAGTTTGAATAAATATCTTGGAAAGTTTAAAGTCAAACATATAAAAAATGAAGAATTTACATAGTGAGCAAAAAGCCTAGTCTGGGTAGGGTCCATGGAAGGTATTTCGATCAAGTTAATGGAGTGACATTTGGCTCTCCATTAGCACCCGTGCTTACTAATATCTGTAATGGTTAATTTTGAAGAAAGTTGGGTTATAATCTTCCGAAACCTATTCATTACAAAAGATATGTTGATGACACGTTCACCCTATTCAATTCTTTTCCAAACATATCATCTTTTAAAAATTATTTGAATAACTATCACCCGAACATCAAACTTGAAAAAATAATGGATCCATTGGTTTCTTGACATTCTTCTGAAGAAAAAACTTATCTTTTGTCTCTTCCGTATACCGTAAAACCACTTTCACTGTTTTAATTTGGACTAATTTGTCGTACGTAAATTAAATCCTTAAATATAAAAAACAAGGTCCACAACCCCTTTCCATTATTTTGGTCTTATACCGTATCTCGGAAAGTTTAGTGTAGTTCTTAGCAATTCGACTTAAAAACTTTTTATCTATTTTACTACCCTATTTTAGGATCTGTCTCACTTCAAGCTAGGGTTCGCTTAGTCAAGCTATTTAACAAGTCACTGCCATGTAATTTTTAAAGTAGTTTTTAAGTCTTCCATGAGATTAGGTTCACAAGTCTGTTTTAAAGATCAGATTAGTAAACCTCTCCTTTCAGGTGTTGTCTATAAATTTTCGTGTGGTAGCTGCAACGCTACGTATATTGGTAAAACTATACAACACTTGAAAGTTAGAGTATCTAATTACATTCTAGAAATCAAGGGGAGCTTACTTATACAAAAGGAGAAACCCAGTTTTATTAGAAATATTGCACCAGCACCATTGTATTTATATTCCTGATGTGAATATTATATTCAGAAGTTTAAACAGTTAGTAATTTTATTTTTGTTACCATACTTTAACCATGTACATTAATTTTGTGACCACACATTAACCATGTACATTAATTTTGTGACCATACTTTGAACCATGTACATTAATTTTGTGACCATACTTTAACCATGTACATTATTTTTGTGACCATACTTTAACCATGTACATTAATTTTCTTATTATACGTTTTTCTTTATATATTCTTGGATAAGCCTCCGATTATAGTATATCTATACATATATACATACATATCTGACGGTTGCACTGTCTTAATATATGTTTATAACGTTTCCTATTAATTTTGAAAAAGAAAAGAAAAGAAAAGACACCTAGTCTAAATAGAAAGAAAAAAAATCTGTTTCAAGGGTTAAACAGTGCTTCAGTGTAGGGGGTAGGTGGTAGTCTATTCTTCCACTTTTTTCAAAGACATTATTTTAAGGTTTCTCGGAGATAAAATGTGTTCCTTTTCCACGCTTGCTTTGAGGTTTAACCATGATGTGCCCACTGGGTTGGTTTACTTCTGAATAAATCTCTAGTAAATACAATATACCAGAGAGCAGCTTTCAGACATCGCACTTTGCACGGGAAGGAGGCTGTGTATTTTTTTCCTGAAAATTCAGAAGCATATGTCTTATGTAGTCATTGCCCAAGTGTTTACTTATATTTAAGAGCAAAGAAATTCGTTTCATATATAAAAAAATAATGTATGGCCAAAAACTTTGCTTTTATGGTTAGTCGCGTTTAGTTTTTTGTTAATCTTCATTACCGGTATATTTCTGATAAGGAAAAGTATTGAATAAATCTTACGCCAGAATGAAGTATCTATTCCAAATCGCTAGCGCACGTCGTGTGGAGTCCTATTCAAAATAAATATTACGCGGCACAAGCGTGCACTCAGAATAAACTAGTTTCAGTCAATTTGATAAGATTTTAAAAGATTGTCCGGAAATTGGGAAAAGTATATTCGTGTCGATTCATAACACGCTGTTCAATCTAAAAAAAAGATTCTTCCTTTCCATGCTCCGCGTATGACTCAACTTTTGGGTGCTTTAAAATAAAGTAATGTAGCTCTGTGTAAACTTCATGTACAAATAAATTTATATGTTTGTTTATTTAAGTATTAATTTTCTTTTCAGGTGATACCTACACAATCCGTGTCGAAACAAAAAACGATGGGACAGACTATACAGTCCAAGTCAAATTAACTGGAACATTCTTTGAAACAGGAAATGTCCAAATAGGTGATTCCAACAATTTCAACCAAAAAGGGTAATGATTTATGTCTTAATCATTCTTTCCCTTTGTTTAACGCAATACCTGCATTACCCCCGTATTAAAATTACATAGAACAAACATCCATCGTTTCTCACATGTATGTACAAAGATTAACCCTTTAATGCATAGTGTCCCCCTGAAAGGAATAAAATAATTGTTCATTTCTTTGTCGTTTAGTTTTTACTATGAACGTTTTGTTGCTTTTTGAGCTTTCAGCTTTGAGAGCTTTACTTTACTCTTTGTGGAGCTGTAGCAAGTGGAAGCGAGTTGGACTTATCCACGGCGCATGTGCGGCGGATTGTCTCTTCGCAAAATCCATAGGTCGTGTTTATATACGTTTGTGCGTGCGTGCGTGCGTGCGTGCCACAAGTGATGTTTGTAATACAATACGCGATTGTGCTCCTGTGGTGCAGTATTGTGCATGTCTGAAATCACTCAGAGCTGAAAGTTTTGAAAAAAGCTTTATATCTCAGAAGAGAGTAAAAATTGCACATTCGAATATTATTTTATTGATATCACTTGTGGCGCACGCATACACACAAACATGACACATCGATTGCGTGGGAAGAGGTCGCTCTTCGCACTGTGTCGTGGTAGCACTCGAATTAGTAACCTGTAGATTTCGAGTTCAAGTCGTTAACATGGTATGTGTTGAAAATCTCAAATTTGTTTGATAAGAAGAAAACTTTCAACTCTGATACTTCCATTTATCATGTTTTAAATTATGAACTTGTCCTATCCTGCCTTGTTTTACTATGAAACTTAATTTTTTCATAAAAATTGGTAGAAAATCCGGGACGGAACAAGCCGTTATTCCGGCAAAGGTATGTATCGTTGAAGTTTATAAATCTCCCTCCTCCACAATGCTTGAATTTGATGTTTCTTTCAGTTTGGATATGTTCACCATAACGACACCTAATTTTCTTGGACACATCATGAAGGTGTCACTAATAGTTACAAGTGGAACAAGACCATGGAATGTTGGTTCGGTAAGTCAGTAATGTTGAAATCTATGTTGTTCCATGATAATATAATATGCAATCCAATGATCGAAAAATGTTTAGTAACAATCGGTACGCCACATCAACTCTACCCCGGTGGTATTTTAGCAAGAC
>JANTOQ010769779.1:0-18654 GCA_027564595.1 Bythotiara depressa | reverse complement strand
AGTTTTGGACTGGGCGTACATTATATAGGGCTCTTCTGTGTACGATATCGTACATGAAATAAATGATTCATGTACGGTCAGTTGAATGCTGCGTACGAGCGTACGCACGTACAACGATCTGTTGCACCCTGACAATAACAAACATTTGGTAGCACCTAACAGGAGCTTCCATCCTTATAAAAGTTTCAGATTTTACTTGAGTGTGTGTGTGTGTTGTGGGTCGAAAAATACAGTTTTGTGGCTATGTTTTGGTACAAGTCGGTATATGCTTCTTTTTGTTGACCACACAATGAGCAATTGGAAAGATGTTGTCGTTAAAAATTTCAAGTAGTCTAATGTGTATTTTACAGACCAGAACGGTGATTGTAAACATGTAAAGGATGACCACACCAACTGATTGAGCATAAAGAGACAATTATCTCCAAAATATTATCCTTAAATTTTAGAAAGTCATCCTCTCTCATTTTCTGCTGACATACATTTGGCAACTTAGAATTAAGTACAACAGTACATTTTTAATCCCTCATTGTATAAACAGCAATAAAGACTTTTACCATTCTTTCTATCATCGCCATAAATTATTTTAGAGCACACCACCTAGACTATTTACCTGTTCTTTAGAGCAGAATCCACATATCATTCTGGTGGCAATCTTCATCTCGTGATCATTCTCTTCCCTATCATCGTGGCAAATATCGCATGGGTACACCTTACCACAACAAGGAAACCTGAATATAGAAAGAAAAAATAAATTTAAATCAGCGGATGTAGCAGCGTGTATCTGTAATCTAGCTACTTAGAGACTGTACTCTAGCTACTTAGAGCCTAAATTGCCGAACGGCCGTGGTTCGATCCCACCTATGGACGACAGTTTCACTTCCAAATGATCTCATCGAGCGGGAGTTTCTTGCTTGACTTTCAGAGCTAATTAGAAATTTCCATAGCTCAAATGGGAGCTTTAATTACAACAAGGACTTCGATCAGGGTAAAAATACGTAAATAAATAATAATTTAAACCAGGAAAACTTATTTGCATTAAAATATTGAGGTAGAAACAAAGATATAAGAAACATAATGAGAACAATGTCCTTCAGTTTAGAAAGCACAAAAAAGCATCAACCATCTTCAGTCTCAACTGTTGCTATCCCTTATAACTTATATGAACATTAATCTTGCCAGCAGTGGCTGACTAAGTCATAACATGCACTACATTCATTTTACACCGAATACGACAAAATTTGAACAACAATGAATATGCAATAAGTATGCCTAACAGTGATTGTGACAAGAACATTGGTTGGTTATACCAAGTGATTTTTTCATTCACTTAGATAAACAAGGTTGCATCTAACGTCCTTGTGAAGTGAATATGAATGTTGTGTGTAGGCAATTTTTTTGTGGTGATATTTAATAACAAACAATTATAGTGAAAAACAAAAGCATGCTTAATATTGTTGCTATGCCTACAAAGAAAAATTTCAGTGTGAACAGTTTACTGCTTTTAAAGTGAACTCAATTTAATTTAATGTGTACTTGCATTTAATCAATTAGTAAGTATCTTCAGGTTACTTGTTGTGCTTGTTTACTGTTTTAAACAAAAAATTGATTATTATGAAATTTATAGTAAGTACTTTCATGCTTCTGCCATTTGCTTTAGCTAAAGCACGTGGGAATCCCCAAAATAAAATATGTTATTAAATTATAGCAGCCGTGTGAATACATTATTACATAACTCTTAACAATATTATGTCTATACAACATATTATAAAGTATTTTTACCTGAGCCATCTGTAGCTTTTCTTGTAATGCCTGCACGTACCATTATCAGGTAGTGGTTCTCCTTCTTTGATGCTTGGATCTTTCACAGGTTTCTTTTTTATCACATCCTTTTGTTTTTGTTTGGCATCTACTGCACCTGTTAAAATGCAACGTATAAAATATGTGTTTATATTATCTGAAGCACAAACATCACATTAGTTTTAACTAATTTCACATTTGTTTAAAGTTACATGCATCCCCAAGTTAGTCTGTACATCTGATCCCCTATACTTACCAACCCTAGCTGTTAGGCTTGTTTTATGTTTATGTCATGCAGAGCATATTCTAGGAATGTGGGGCATGCCTTCGTGGAGGAGGTAAGAGTACATTTTTTGTAATAAAGGAACTTCTCATCATTCTCTAATAATGCTGTTTTTTATAACATACACTTTTTTATAATCACTCTGCATATACGTAAATTTATGCATTTCATGTAGAAGAACAATTGTAACATTGGAAAACCTGGTTTAAACTGGTTATTATTTTTGTTATTATTAACTAGTTGTAACTCCAAACTACTCTGTTTGTGCAATTATATTGAGTTTCATGTTCCATGTGAAATAATAAGAAATGAACACCAAATGGTTTGACATCACATTTAAAAATATTGCAATAAACATTAACTGAACAGAGGCAGGTCATTTTCAGTCATTTATGAGTTGGTTATGCTTACTTTTATTAGGTTTTATAATTTGTTGAACAGAGTCTAGGTTTAGGCTTTAGCATTACATTAGACTATGGTCATTGTGAATAATCATTGTTGACTCCAGGTTAATTAATAGTAAATGATTGCTCTGAAGGATCGTTGCTGACTCCAGATTAAGTAACAGTAAATGGTTGCTGTGAAGAATCATTAAGTAATAGAAAATGGTTGTTATGAAGAGTCATTGTTGACTCCAGGTTAAGTAATAGAAAAATGGTTGTTATGAAGAATCATTGTTGACTCCAGGTTAAGTAACAGTAATAATGGTTGCTATGAATGATTGTTGTTAACTCCAGGTTAGTAATAGAAAATGGTCATTGTTGACTCTAATAATAAATGGTTGATGCTGACCAAGAGTTGTTGTTGAAATTTATAACTCATAAAATAACCTTTATATTTATATGGTGATTATCTTTAACAAATTATCAATCGATAAAAGTACTCTCTCTCTCATCTCCACCATTTTACCTAAATTGTGTGGTTTACATTTCCTCTCCTGTATGGATAACTGCTTGTCATACAAGTGAATGACCTCTTCACATAAAAATCTATAAATCATGCTTATGTGTTGTAGTGTGTGTACCGACAGGCACACAATTAAAAATGTAAATGTGCTCCAAATTTTTGACGTGTTTCGAGCACATTTGCACTCAAAACTCAAATTTGGAAATATAGAGGACAAAAAGCAAACCCAAGTTTATTTTACTTGTGAGGACAATAATGAAAGCTGAACTGACAAAAGCTATTTTAGGTAGTTTTATTTATTTATTTATTTATTATGAATATTTACAAAAACAGGATAAAACACTTCAGTAATAAATTACTGCTACTAACGTGTGTCCTGTAATAACTTCCAGGTGTGCTGTGTAAATATCACCAGTGAGAGATATCACATAATTTGCATAACCTCACCTCCTGACTGCAAAGTAATAAATTTTGTTGCTCCGATTTGTAACTCCATTTTATTATTGCATGCGAAGCACCAGTGATCACGCTTTGAGCCATATCCTATGCCCTAAATAATTAAATGAGAAAATGTGAACTCTCTACAGAATCTTTATACGCAAATCATTTCAAAGTGAGTACTTTGTCTTAGATGATAGTTACACAGGGTTGGCACATAATTTTAGAAATAAATTCACCGACTTTTTGTCACATTTGGTCATCTTCTCCTGACTTTTTTTACATCAGATTTAATAAATTTAAACCAATAAAGTAGTAAAATATTGCCTTCAAGTCAGAAAAGAATGCTTTGAAATACTACAATCCTGGACATAATATATTGGCATTAAAGCACCAAATATTCAAAAATCGAGTTCCACAATTACTGTGAAAGTGTTTGTATATATAACTAGAGAAAGAATTACACTTTTCCAGTTTACCAATGACTTAAGACTTATGAACTTAGGTACTTTGGTAGAGAAGTGACCGTGACTATGCAGCATGACTGGACAAGGGGAGTAGTCTCACTATCCTCCTAATTGGTCCATTTGAGGCATTTGTGATGTCATAAAACATGTAGATCAGTAAAATAATGACAATTTTGGATGTTTTTCAATATAACACAGTGGCACAGGCAATCTTACGCAGTTTCCCGCCAACACCGAACCCACATCTCGTGCAACAGACACGAGAAGGGAAAGGTGCTAAAACACGAATCAGCATAAAACGCCAAAAGTGCCATAATTAATGTCCAGGATTGTAGAATATTTTGGATACCTATATTAGCATTTTCATATATATATTCCTTAACATATAACTTTGAATAAATTTTATTCCCTTTATATTTAGATACACGTACACGGCCTTCCTATTATTAACTTATTTTTGAAACCTTTGTAATGTCATGAACAATCAACAAGTTTTACAAGGTTTCCAATAATTAAGATGGAAGTTTATTTTCCTTTATATTTGCAGTAATTATCCCCCTGAAATAAACAAATAAAAGTAAAATTGCAAAGAATTTATTGATTTGATTAATTTCCGAGGACAACATTAAAAGATTAAATTAAGATAAACCTACTTTTCTGTCCCGATAGTAATGGTAATCGCAAATAATTATTTTTACGTGTTTCGTCGTCGTATATAAATGTATACAATGAAGGAAAAGTGTAACCAGAAAAGGTATTTGATAGTTGCTTATGGCAAATAATAAATGTTGAAGTAATGCTTCAATATTGATGGAACTGTTTTTGTAAGTAAAACGCATGATTTCAACAAAAGGCTCTGAAGTAAGTACCTTAACCAGATTATCTTTAGAACAATTGAGACAACCAAGAAGAATTGATGAATCACTCAACACCAAATCAAATGCTTTGCAACTACAAAAATAAATCAACTCAACAAACAGAAATAATAAATTCAAACAAAAAAATCCCAGCAATTAAAACAAAACAAGCAACAGTGTTTCCCAAACAAATAAATAAATACATAAATAAATAAATACATAAATAAATGATGTCCTGTATTTTAAGCATGTCAATTTTCTCTATACATGCATTGTATCATGCTGTAGTTTTTTAAAGGTCAAATTGTGTAAGTAACCTGCTAAGGAAAGAACAAATAAAATGTTCAAGCTACACCACCTTTTTATGTCTTATGTCTTACTTTCATACTACAAAAGTTCATTTAAACTTTGCCTATTTCATTTATTATCATATTAAAATAATACCATATTTGGAAAATGCAGGTGTGACATCACAAACCTAGACCATATTCAAACTTTGTGGATAGAAATCATTCCAGAATGAATTTTATTGCAGATAGACCTTCACACTATTTTGATGCTATCCGCAACGAAAAATCTAATGATTCCGCTTTGGTACAAAAAGTGAAATAATTTCGCTCTGATTAAACAATCTGAAAAGTGAGAACACATCAAAATGCATGAAAGCAAATAAAGAACGTGTAATATATCTGGAATAACCATTTTCGTGTTCAGACATTATGGTTTCACTTGTTCAAACAACAAACTCATAGACAGCAATATCAGAAATAATACACATTTTGAAATA
The DNA here is from genome assembly GCA_027564595.1 of Bythotiara depressa. NCBI lineage: Eukaryota > Metazoa > Cnidaria > Hydrozoa > Anthoathecata > Bythotiaridae > Bythotiara > Bythotiara depressa. The sequence continues at coordinate 13,119 of JANTOQ010769779.1, read as the reverse complement.
AAAACAATACCACGCGAACAGAATTATCCAGAATGTACTTCACATCTTTATTCTGAAACGATTGCTATCCACAAAATGTGACCATACTTTTTCTCATTCAACTAAGATTATATATGGCCATAATGTTTGAATCACTTTTAACAATTTTACATGAAATTAGAAGCATTGACCAGCATTCTTTTCTTTTTTCTGCTATTTTAAATTGATGCATATAATTTTTTCAACCTGATGCACTATGAAACCTGTTTTTAATCACAATGAAGTGAAAGTGACACAAATAAAGTAATCAAACAATATTATTGGGAGAGTTCTAATGCATACCTGGATATCAGATGATTTTTACAGTAGGTAGTAACATCCAACACTCATATGTTTATCCAAAATTATATAATTCTAATGATACTAAGCAAAGAGCTACAGGCAAATTGTACAACTTTTATGTTGCTAATTTCTTTGCTTAGTAATCATTAGAACTGCATAAGTTTGGACAAACCACTTGAAAAAAAGCCAATTTTTCCAGACACTGTTTCCGAAATCAGTATAAAAACTGCTAAATATTTTCAAGTTGTTGAGAATTATTGTAATATGAAAATGTTGCATGATTGAAATTATGTCATTTGGGGGTCCATAAGTGAGAAGGTTCGCTAGTGATGGGCCACCTCACATTTATCATACTGTTATCAATGAGGAGGGCCCTGCATCAAAGTCCTCATTCTAATTAAAGCTCCCATTACATTAGCTCAATAAGACTACTCCGAAGTGAAACTGTCATCATCCACAAGTGGGATTGAAACAAGACTGTTTCACCATTTCGTTTTAATTAGTTAGATTACAGATGCATGACACTACATCCATTGACAGTATCTATTTACATAATGGCATTGATTTTCATCACAGATTTTATTCCAGGTATTGTTTAACTATGTATAATCAAATTTTTATACTATCTGATCATAATATATTTTTATAAGAATGAAACAAATTATAATTTACAGCATTAAAATCATACCCTTGTAAATGGAGATATCCTACCACAGGAGAAAACTGATGCACAAACTCAGAATGAAACACTAGAGCATGATTGCTATGACATTTCTTGCATGATGAACCAACTGGTCTGAAACAAAAACACAAAATGCATAGTGAAAAATCTTCTTTCTATGCAATAGATAAACAGATAAATACACCATTAACTTTTGATAATCTCCTCTTTGTATTATATGTTTTGTGTAAGAAAATAGGATTTAAACTTGGCATCTCATAACTGTGAGAAAAAAAGAAGAAAAATATTTTAAATGCATGTGTTTATATCCAGCTCACTTCAAAATTCGGAAATCTACAAACATTAAAACTCCGGTTATAGGCGCATGTGCTTATAAACTGGCTAATATTAATAGATGTTTCTGTTTTGTTTATAATATCAGACCCACTTATATACCGTATTTCCTCTATTAAGTGCCTAGCCTCAAATAGACACTGCCCTCCATTAAGTTCATGTGGCTGCAATCTTTTAAGTGCTGCACCCTGAGCAGCGCGCCTAATAGAAAATATCATCTCCAGACTTATTAGAAAGATGCCAATCAACTTTCCATATGATTGACCACTCAGACGATGAAGAGGAACTTATAGAAATTTGAAATTTCGTTGAGTATTGATATGGACCAATTTTAACATAGATATACTCGTGGTCTTTTATTTTCCTCTTACTCCATATTAAGTGTCACCCTCCAATAAGCACTGCACCTAAAAGTCCTAAAATTAAGAGCTTTTAATAGAGAAAATACGCTAAATAGTATTATTATTATTATTATTATTATGAAATATATTCCTCATATCCACGTTACATGGCTCTTCGAAGGATATAGTTTTTGAAATATTTTAAGTAAATTAAATTAAAATCATTGGTAATTTCTTTGCTATTTTGTTTTCTTCCAGGGAGTTAATTATTGGAAATATAATGTAAAATAAATTTGGTAAAATCTGATAAGACCCCCCGGTTCCTCATAAAATTATTAAGGTTTCCAATGGGAAGTTTAATATAACCAGGAGGTATACTTATGCATTCAAGTTTTAACACATTAATGATTAAATTAGATCCTGGAAACCATTTTATATTTATTTTATTTTAAGGAATTTACTAGTCAAAAAATGTTACAGTTACTTTTTGTCTTGAAGCATGAAGTCAGAACGTGTCCTGCATCGGTCACACTGCACCGTCAATGACATACTCGTCAACTTTAATATTCCGATATTCTCACTCAAATTTTGGTGCGTAAATTTTACTTCTGTTCCTTTCTTCACCTTTTCTGACAAAGGATTCTGTTTTTCTTGAGGAACAATAAACAACGATTCTGTTAATACTTTTACATCAGATGTCCCTTCATTTGCTTGATCATGTGGCTGTGGTAGGGCTTCTTCTCCTGATTCATCAGCCTTTGCCTGATTCTTTGTAATGATTTTGTAATGTGGAATTAGAGATATTCCAGCATTTGCTGCATCTTGTTGCAGTTTTACCTACAGAGAAATAAAAAGATAACAAAGACGAAGAACTCTACTTTCAAAACACACAGTATGCTCATGTTTGCATTGCATTGAAGTATGTATGGTTGAGATTATGATTTTACAGACATAAATAAAGTAAACAAAAATATTTTGATTTGATTTATTCCTGTATTACAATTTTTATTACTTAAAATATTGCTTATTATTTTCATATTCATTTGAAAGAGAATAGAAAAAAACATTTCTTATCCTGCGACTTGACCTGTTCTCTGCATACTTTAAAAGGCAACAGATCCATTCAATGATAAATCCTACATATATTTTTCAGTAAAACTATGGGCCTTTTCATGTAGCGCACATGTCCACAAACAAGCAAAATGATTGTGTGTGTAATTGATAGCACACAGAAAAAGGAAATTTGTAGCTAAACTGTTTGTAAAGCATAAAAACAGTCTTGTTTTTGTGATTTACAGCACTCACGCTCAGTTATTCAAGGAAAGGACTAAAACTAGCAAAAAATATTACCCTTATGTGTGTCATTTAGAAAAATTCACAAACTTAATAATCATCCAAAGCAACAAGTGGTCTAAAGATTGAGAGTAACAACTTGGTTTATGTACTAGTAATGTATTATGTACTAGTGCAGTATTTTTTATAGTGCCCCCCAGTGGAAATAATTCCATGACTATATGTCTTGTGAATCTTTCTGGGCCTAGCCATTTAAATATCTATTATTATTATTATTATTATTATTATTATTATTGTTGTTGTTATTTATACTGTATCAAGTGACACAATGTTTTTATTTTATAATTGCTAAAAATTTTATTATTTCATTTGGACTTTTTCCAGTAAATCTCACCATGCTTCACCATACATCTTTTTTTGGTTTCCACTTAGATGATTTTGAGCGCCCTTTGTTTGTGCGTGCTGAAAATGGGTGTCTGTCCTGAAGAGCACCACAGAAGAGGCAACAGAAATTAAATTGCACCACAGCAGTGCACAGCAGTTATCAAAGTTTGCTTCATATTCTACACCTTTCTTTAACCCCTTCCATAAAATTTGTAAATAAATAAATAAATACTATTCTTACAATTATTTACTGCAGGTGCTAAATTACCGGTATTTTAAAATTTGTTTCTGTATATATGTTGTATAAATCAATATTTTGTTTCAATTTTACATTGGAATTATTAAAGTTTTTTTCTTTCACGCTTTTCATTGTTTCACTGTGGCGACATAATTTTTCCATGCACGCACATGGAATAAAAGACCTCTCAGAATAAAATATATTTTTCTTTAGAATAAATATACCCCCATCTGTAAAATTACTAGACAGTTCAGGAGTCGCACGTGCATATTTTACTCGTTTAAGGAGTCGCATGTGCACATTTTACTCTTTACTTTGTTCGAATCGATTATGAAGTAAAAAAAGTTTCTCTTGGTACATTGGCATGGCTTCTAAAAAATTGGAAATCGAACTAACAGTTGCATATTTTCTGTTTAATCTACGTTTTTATAGCCTTGGTAATGGACGGATGTCGTAGATCATTGTATAATTTCTGTTTTAGAACCCTGAGACTGGAAAGGGGATCGTAGATCATCGTTTAATCCACGTTTCGATGCTTAGAAATTGACGGGGTCATAGATTAATTTATGAGTTAAAACCTTGGAAACCACACAGGGTGGTAGATTGTTGTATAAATCTGTTTCAGAACACTAAGAATCAAACGGGGGTCATAGATCGTTGTCTAAACTACGTTTTAGATGCCTTGGAAATCGAATGGGGGTCCTAGATCGTAGTTTAATCTACGTTTTATAGGCTTAGAAATTGAAATAACGGTCGCAGATCAGTGTATAATCTACGTTTTAAAACCTTGGAAACCAAATGTGGGTTGTAGATCGTTGTATACATTTATGTTTTAGAGCTTTGAGAATTGGACCGGGTCGTAGATTGTCACTTAATTTACGTTTTACAGCCTTGACAGAACATGAAAGTGTGTCCCATGTATCACAACTATGGAAAAACATTTAAAACTACATTAAAAATGATTATGTTGAGAGAAAATAAATATCAAAAATCGTACGCCTGAGATACATTTTCACAAATTAAGGCGTGCGATTGGGTGCACTCCTGTGATTTTCTTTACGGAAACCCCTGAATATGTGAAAAATAAGGGAGTACATAAACAAATAAAGCAATAATAAAATAACTACAAAATCATCTAGAAGCACAACACGGATAAAATTGAATATTAACTTGTTTCCTATGGCATAATGTAACTACTTGAAGAAATTTAGGAGGAAATGCTATATCATTTGCAACTATTGAATAAAATACCTGGGGTATTATAACTCATTATGTGAGCAGGCTTCTGACTCCTTCTCTTTTGCTTGTCCTTTAAATAAGTACTTTACTTTCCCCCATCCCATTACACCCACTGATTTAAGATTATTCATTAAAGTCATTTTTTTTTTCAATATACACTATCAGATGACACTACTAACCTTGACTGCTGATGAAGCAAACAATTTTCCCAAATTACGATCAAACCATTTCAAAAATGGTCTGAAAGCAAGGACTTTATCATATCGCTCCTGCTTTCTGCTTTCTATCCATTCCAGTATACCTTCATTCATAAACCTGTAGAAAATAACTATTTCAGTCAATGGACACAAATAAACAATAAAACAACAAAAATTAACCCCAATGTATAATGTCCCTGGATAGGAATAAAATAATTGATCATTTCTTTGTTATTTTGCTTTCTCCAGGGGGTTAATTATAGGAAATTTTATGTAGAATAAATTTGGTAAAAGCTGATAAGACCCCCTGGTTCCTCATAAAATTATAAAGGTTTCCATTGGGAAGTTTAATATAACCAGGAGGTATACTTATGCATTAAAGGGTTGGAACCAACATCAAAAGTTTATATTTAATATTATATTAAAAAGTAAGATACTAACTCAGTGAATCCTGGAGGATATATTTCATTATTCTCCAAAGTAATGGTGAATAACTAAATAAACAGAAGGCCATTATTAAACTGGAGGTTTATATAAAGCAATAGAACATTTCATTAGTGACAAACAACATTCTGAACACTCACACCATGAGGAGATATACACTGTGGAAGAATACATTTTTATCCTACATTTTATTGTGTATGTACATGTTTAACCCTATTCATCCTAGGGGAGGGGGATTCCCCCTAGTCCTGAACCACCCCAAAAAGCCTAGGCTGAATAGGGTTAGACTGCCTACTAGAAGATTTGTGTCAGTGAGACAAGGTTTTGTCTTGTTTATCCCTGGAAACAGATCTCCTTTAAACCTTTGATATATATGAATATCAATAACAATTATCTTAGAAGAATAAAATGTTCAAAAAAAATTTGTTTGGTTGATATTAAAACCATTGTGGTTGATATTAAAACCATTGTTGGACTTCATGCTGTACTTTTTCAAAAAAGCCACGGACCGAAAGAAAGCACAGGTGGCAAGTGACAAAACTGACACGAGTTGACAAAATTGTTGTTAAATCAAATTAACTCATATTATATATACATTAATTTGCACTTTTCAGGAAAATCATATCTATGCATTTCAATGCACATCTGTTGATGATTAGTTATAATTATAAGTATTCAACTTTGCACACATTCTGGTTGCAATAACCTACGTACAGTATGCCACTTTTATTTATAACTTACTAATATTTGATTTATATATACAGTATTAAGACATCTGGAAATATTATACAATTCTATTATCAAAGGGCTATGGCTACTATGTGCCTGAAAAAGAGCAAAACAAATCATTCTAATTGAGAGCATATTTTTACTTTTTAACATCTTCAAAATTTCATATGATTATAAGTGTTAGAATATATCATAGAATATATATCATATCATAATAAAAATGAAATTTATTAATATATACAGTATGTCATCAAAAATTGCAAATCAGTTTTACACTTGTTTTTAGAAAAATGGATTTCATATTTGATTTCACTGATAAAAATTACATAAATCTGAAAAGGTTTAGCATCAAAGTATAATTATTGCAGCTTCTACACTTGTTCCAAGAAATTAGTTTATTTCATGAAAAGGAGGCTCTGACTGCAGGTAAATAAAAAAAAATAAAAAAGAAGTGTTAACCATACTTATAGACAGTTGTAAAATGATTCCTGATGGCCACACCAATATCTAATTTTAGGTATAATCTTATTATTTATTGAGGAGTTGGGTCATGAAATAAATTCCTTTACAAAAAACAACTTAGCATTTTACTAATTTAAAAAAAGGTGTATTGTGAAGTGGTCTATACAAACCTGTTGAGGGTAGTCTGGTGGAAATTCAACTCTAAGCTGAAATGAACGTACAACAAAAGGCTAAAAGGAAAACAAGCAAAAAACATAATGTTAAAAATGTAAACATCACAAGATACTACATACAGAGTATGCAGATATAAACAACTTACAAGTTAAACATTTTCAGGAACTTAAGTAACTGTGGTTGTACCCTACAGTTGTACAGGGCGGGGACTCCCTAGTTTCCTAGTCCATTTGTGTTCTTTGTGATGTCATAAAACAATGAAAACTTTGAAATGTGTACAATTTTCTTCCTACTATTTGTTTCCACTTAACAACTACAGCCGTTCTTGTGTTTTTCTTGTGTTTTTCGCACATTTGAAGAAAAGTGGCAAAACATGAATGTAGTCTAAAACCCCATAAATTCCAATAATTTTCACCAGGATTGTAGTGTTAACCAAAACAACATATGCTACTGAATTAAACCAAACAATGAAGAAATGCCTCCCTTACCCAGTCAGGATCAGTTGGTTCCACTGCAACCACATAAACAGTCCAAGGAGATTTCTGAATCAGGGTAAGTTTATTTTCAGCACTAAATCTTTTCTCTAATTGAGAGAATTCCGTTTGTTGAAGTTTATAAAAATTATTATTCGAATTCCCGGAGTCTGAACTAACGTGAGTATAGCGACATTTTTCACCTTTAAAACACCCTCGTGGAAGTGCATAAAATCTACAGAGTGGTTCATCTTTGGAGTGGCTTTTCAAATTTCCCTGCTCTTCGAGTTTATCAGTATTATTTACATTACTTGTTTTAAAATTATTTCGACTATTGTCATTATTACGATTGGTAAGACTTTCTACACAACTCCCATTCATATCTATCTTTTCACAAGTATCTGGTGATTTGTCATCATTCAATAACTTAGTTTTCAGTTCTGTGTTACTGTTAGAGTTGTCATCATTAACTCTGGAGCACTCAGTACTGACGTTTGTTTGTTTTTCTTCAACATCTTCACGTTTCTTCCCTTCTCTCTTGTCAACAATCACCTCATATTTAGTTTCTTGTAAAGAATTGCCTTTTTCTTGTTTATTATTGACATATGCTGTGTTTTTATCTGCCTGATGGTATCCAGTATCATGAGAAAATTGACATTTATTGTTTTTCCTGCACCCTCTAGAACTTAAAAAATATCGACACTTTTTAACAGCAATCGGTTTATGATCCTCTTTACATGATCCATTCATATGAGGGTTTTTCTGAATTTTCTCTTTTTTATTTTCTGGCAATCTTCTAGACACATTACTGTATTCACCATTTACTTCTTCTGTATTGCTAGCCTCATCTGACCTGTTTTCATCTAAATTTTCCATAAAGTCTCTTTTCTTTTTTGGTGCTCCTTTTGTATGGCTAAAGTCACAGTTATCTCCCTTTTTACAGCCTCTATCAGTTCGAAACCATCTACAGATCCTCACATGATTGTGTTCTGTTTCATTAATAAATTTGTTAATGCTTTCCCCATTTGATATTTCGGTCTGTTGTTGTGGTTGTTGTTGTTGCTCACTACATTTTTTGTTATCTTCATTATGCTCCTGCCTTTCCTCATTTGGGAAATTATCTTGTTCGACTGCTAAATCATCATCAAGGTCAGATTCTTTTATCACAACTTTTTCATCACTAGGTTCATCTGCAGCATCACTGACAGATCGATAATGCATAAAAGCACATTTGTCACCGTCCCGGCAACCTGTACGTGAAACAAAATATTTGCATGTTTTCGGATTAAAAGCTTTTATATTTAAGGATATGTCATCATTATTCATGTCATTAGTTACAGGTAGATTTGGTACCATTGGTTGCCTAATTTCTTTATCTCCAGCATTACTAAAATGATTGTCAGATGAATGGTTACTTTTGTTTCCATCCTCATTTTGTTCGCAATGTGGTTCTGTAATTATATCTTTCTCATCAGACACTCCTTTACTGTCATGTGAAAAACGACATTTTGTATTAAATTTGCAGATACCACGTTTCTTGAAAAATTTACATACTCCCGGTTTCTCACAATTTGCAGTAGGGTCTGTCTCTATTACATCAAACTTTTTCTCTGGATTTTCCTTTGCATGTTCTTGTTTCACTGGCTCACAGACATTGCCACTACTGTATCCTGATGTCGACTCTTCAGAAACTGCATGTGTCTGTTTTACGTGGTATTCATGTGAAAACTTACAATCTGCATTTAAGTTGCAACTACCATCTATTTTCCAGTATCTACATACCTTTGGTGGTTTGCCTTTTACTTCAGGTTTTACTGTTGCATGTTCACTGGAAACAGAAATAATAATCTTATCACCATCTTGCTTCACTGATCTTCCCGGAGAAGACTTGATATCTATAAATATTGTTTGCAAATCTGTCATTCCATAGACCGTTTGAGTAAAACTAAATAAAAGGAAGAGAATCAGTACAATTTAGTGAACAAGATATCACTATAAAGTGGTGTTTCTCAGGCTTTTTCCTTTTTTCTGGCCATAATATATCTGGATTTCACAATAGAAACATCAAAGTATATATATAAATTCATTACTAGAAATTACGTCATTAAAAATTGCATATCAGTTAATGCACTTTATTTTTAGAAAAAATGGATTTCATATATTTGAATTCACTGATAAATATATAAAAAATCTGAAAGCTTTAGCATCAAAGTATAATTATTGCATCTTCTACACTTGTTTAAAGAAATTAGTTTTTTAAAGAAAATAAGTCTGAGACAGCATGTAATAAATTTAAGAAAGTGTTAACCATAATTATAGATAGTTGTAAAATGATTTCTGATTATCATAATAATATCAAATGTTAGGTATACATAAAGCATATCATTTATTGAGGAGTTAGGGAATGATTTTTTTTTTAATTTCGGGAAAGGAATATCAACTTTTGGCAAAATTAGACTTGTTGGACTTCAGACTTGGCCATGAATGGCGTGTGATCAATCTTGCATGCCCTGGCAAATGCCATGTTCATTTATCACGTGGGACAGATCACAGGCTTACTGGAAGGCATATGGTATGCCTCCAGAATGCATATAGATTATAAAATGCTTGATTATTTTATATAATACAAGAGCTGTATTTCCTTAGTTGCGCCAAGTTTAAAAAGCTAAGAATTTGAAAAATAGGCAGGGAATGTTAGAAGAAAGGATCATCATTACTGGTATTGAAACATTAGAAACCAACTTTTACAGCACTGCGGATGGTCACGTGGTTCAAATTAATGCGAAAGCGCGCACATGGCTTTTTCATGGTCGGTCTGTTGCTTGCGACATTGGTCTTTTGTAATCACATTATTTCCTAGTAAGTATAATATTTCACAATAGATAATTATATATATTTGGAAAGCATATACAGTGAAGATTCCTTTGGAGCATGTATTTCTTGGACAATAAGACTGCAGTTAGTTAAAAGTTCAGTCATTGTTCAATGTGCGCAGTGGGAATTATTTCCAAAATAATTACGCATTGAAAGTAATTATTGCCTCAAATTATAATATATATATTTTAGTTTCCCAATAAACTATTGTGTTTATTTACTAGCGTATTTTTTTCTAACACTTAACCTGTATTTGTTTTATTATGTAGATGTATTTTATCACAATTCATCAAAAACAAATAGAAAGTTAAACACAAGTTGATACCTGTTTACCATGTTTACAATTTGTTTCTAAACATTCCATGGGGTGTAAATTTAATATAATTAAACATACTTAAATAAACCTTCCTTTCTCAAAATAGTAAGTTAATAAATCTCATTCATACTCTCTCCCCCTAGAAGTTACTGATTAACAACTGAGTGGAAAAATGTTCCTTCATATGCTATGATGGTCTACAAGTTTAGTTGTTCATTGATTGAGATGATTTTGGTGGTTTTTTGTAGAAAATAATATAAGATATACTTATATACACAAGAATGTGCATGTGTTGAAGTATTGCAAGGTAATAAACTAAATCTTTGTTGTTCATCATCGCTAGAAAATAATTAATAATTAATAATTACCGCATTGCGCATTACGATTTTTTGGAGAAAACGAACAATTAACGAACTTTTAACTAACCACGGCCTAACAAATGGATATGAGCTATTTAGCATTTCATGGAATTAGGCACGATCACATAATTACACGTGAAAATAGGCCACTATTTTCCTACATAACCACCATCTTAGCCCTTCCGGACTATGTCTACTTCACTTTCAAATTGATCAGAAGAGATATTGGATATAATCACTACGGACATTTGAAGTAAAGAACAGGTTACAAAGCTGTTATTAAAGAAAGTCTTAAAAAAGCATGGAATTATACGATCATACGCTAGCATGCATTCGTATAAATTCGCCAGGTTTTTACAAAATCCTTTAATTCATTAGTTTCATCACAACTCTGTGCTCCACTTTGTTTGTTTTGCATAATACAGTGTTTGATAAATCACATAACTCTTTTGGATATTACCACGTGGGGTCCGTGGGAGACCCATGGTCAATTTTAAAATTAAGTATTAATTTGCCTATCTACGTATAACTTTGCCATATGGTTTAAAATTTGACATGTCCCAATCAGGGTTCGAAAATCTGGCTTACGTACATAATCGAACCGGTTTTTTTTTATCGTCACAGAAGAGTAGGTTCTAGATCACTAACGCGAACATAACTGAAAATAACCAATTATGCTTACGCCAAGTACTTACATATTTTTAACATGGCTCCTCATGTAAGTCAAATTTAATTTTCTCATTATTTTTTAAATCAAAAGTTGCGATATAATATTTTTTTCTTTTGAAATAAGAATCACAACTCTTGTTCTAAACAGAAAGGATGCTTCCGTGTTTTTGTCTAGATATCAATCATGTCATAACTTAATTAAAAGATATCGCCCCATAAGCATTTGCAAAGAAGAATTTGTTATTTCCTGAATCGAGCATGCATATCTTTCTTTTTAATGAAAAACGCGTCTGTTGACTTACTTCCCTGGAGTGTTTAATTTATCTAACTAATTTTTTATCTAGTGCTAAGAGCCACAAACTTAATTTTCATTGAAATAGAAGAAATACATATTGATAGTGAATTATACTAAACTTTTAAAATTTGCAACCGATTTTATTAGGTTCTTTGTGTTTCGTAAAGGGCTGCGATATAGTGTGTCCTTTTGGAATTTTTTATAGTGCACATGCACTAATAATAAATGAACCATGACTTATAAACCTTTAATTAAATTTGCATATGGTGTACAATAAACAGCACAGAAGGCTCTATCTACAAACATGAATGAAGATGAATTTCATTTAATTACCCACGTAAATTAAAATACCTACGGCATTGCCAAATGCTGCCATTCAGAAGGCTGTAACATTTCATTTCAACTAACATTTTAACGTAAGCAAGATTGAGACAGAGGAAAAAAATAATTTGCAGACCCTAAATGGACCTTGAAACGACTTTGCCAACCTTAATTTTATCCTAGGTCGGCAAAATATCTCCGGATTTGGTTGGCACTTACGTACCGATCTATGAACCTTTGAATTTCGAGGTTTAATTACTGTAACAACTTTTCCACAGCTTTATTTTATTTATTTCAAAGGACTTGTGCACGTAATTATGTTTCTCTGGCTAGCTACGTTGGCAAAATATTCACGTAAGAAAGTTTATTATTTTACTTACGCCAACGTAATCGTCGGAATTCAAGATTTTCGAACCCTGCCAATACAGGATTTATCATCTCAGGATTTATCATCAGCTCTACTAGTCAAGTAAAGGGCTCCACTCAACCAGACAACTCCGCACTTGACCTAAGGATTAACAGAGAGGTCGTCCTATTGCCAGTGGTGGGTTCAAACTTGGAACCCTTGCATTGCGAGCCCGCATCGCTAACCATTGAGTTAATGCTCCTAAAACCACTGAGCAAATGTCATGTCAGTATAAGATATGATTTCTAACACTGTTAAAACACTTCCAGCTATCCACTAGTGGGCTGTAGCAGTGGACAACATAGTAGCTTGTTTTAATTCACCAATCTGTGTACAACTTTGACATATGATTAAAAATTTAACATGTCCCAATACAGGATTTATCATCTCCCTAATTTTTTGGTACTTTCAAACGATCTAGTAGTGTGTGAAATAAATAATTACATTAGTACACAGTGGTTGAAATAACGCCCGGTCATCGGCATGACTGGGCAAATTCATAACTTGACTGGTCAAATTTGTAATAGATTTCTCCCTTGTCCGGTCATATCGTATTTATATCCAATACT
>JANTOQ010768668.1:0-18672 GCA_027564595.1 Bythotiara depressa | reverse complement strand
CCTCACAAGCATTCTCAGAGTGTCTGTGAAGCACTTCACAAAAGCCAGAGTCAGAGCCAGAGAATCAGGGTTAGTGGAAATGGTTGCCAATGGGAAGTAACCGTGAGGTGTGCTTATGTATGATTAATAAAAAAAAATTTTTTTTTCAAGTTAGGTATTAACAGCTTATAGATACGCACATGCACAACACTGCACCACTAGCGGCGAGGACAATTACTGTATATTGTTAGACAAATGGTGCACACAACATATAACATATATTATTAATAATATAGCTAAAGTATTTATAATTATGGAGTTCAGCCTTGCCACATTCATTAAAGGAGAATTCATTTTCCTTTGAATGTAATCTTTAAATATAAGATAAATGCTTTTTATTTCGTGTCAAATGGATTTGGCATTCCAAAGTAATAGGCGTTTTAAGGTAAAATTTATTTTAAGAATAAGAGTTTGTTGATCAAGGCATTAAAAATCCGACAGGAATAACGTCCTTTGAAGCTTTATTTTGAAGCCAGTGAATTACCTTGTTTTTGACCGACTTACTTAGACTTAGATGAAAATAGCTTCTTTAAACCTTAATCTGTTACACCGTATTTTTTTTTAGTTATTAAAAAAATTTATATAACAGTTTTTTCTCCATGTGTTGGAAGGCACGTAAAGATAAATGTCTGCAGCTGCTTGCTGTTTTGACTTTTAAAATTTGCTTTTACAACCTTTTCCAATGCTTCCTTCTGTTCTTTTCCACAACTGCAGGCTGTAATGTTGCCTGTTAAAACAGTATTGCTTTTTTATTTTTCCTACAACTTATAAACTAAAGAAAACAGCCTATGGACACGTGTATTGTAATATTTCGTGATTATATCAGTTCACAGGATTTATTGCCGTCAGTTGGGAAAATTTGAAATTCGTCGGCCAACACGGATAGCTCGTAAGAAATGGCGGTCTCTTTGATCTGAAACTAAAGTTAAACGTCCATCTTCGCTTATACGTCCATGTTTGGACGCAGTCGTGGCAAGAAAATTCACAAGTTTAAGCGAAAAGGATGTTTCGGCTAAAATGTAAACATTTTCTAATAATTTTTCAAAGTTTCGTCACGTTATACAAGTCTCAAAGTTAATTGTAAAGTTTGTGAACAAATACATCTACATTATAAAGTTAGGATACTCCATAGAGACTTGAAGTGATTTCTCTATTTCAATTACTTCATGTACTTTAATTAAATTTAAAAATATTTGTGAAAGAGAGTTCAATGAAAATTGTTTAGTAACTTTTAAATTGCTATTTGTCCAATCGAGAACACCACAAGACGTCAGTATTTTTTGCATAGAGTGGACCGACATTTTAGTTGTTATGTAGACAATAAGGATTGTTAAAAAAACAATTACTATTGATAATTAAAGCAATCACAAACTCGCATGGCTCATGTGCTTTTGAACGTCCATCTGCGCTTATAAGTCCATGGTACAAAGCATACATTTCTATCTTCCGCATATAGTATCAATAGGCACTTGTAATTTCTAACCATTTAGAGATAGTGAACTACTCAAAAAGTGTTTTGAAGTTAAAAATATGCAAAATATTGACATTTCAGCTGTAATTCACTTACAACATAAACGTTTCTATTTTTAAGCTACGACTGGGTTCAAACTAAACTTTTCTTAGCCTACGAGTTAGTAACTATGTGCAGGTGTCTTTTAAAAATATTTAGATCAAGCTGACTAGTGTTTTGTTACTGTTTTTTAGGAAAAAGCTAGCTACGTACCTCAAACATAGCATTTTTGAAGTAAAAAACTGGCTAACATCTGTCATCATTAATTTCGATTTTATTTTTACCTTTATGACCTTGTGTAAATGTTGTAGCAGCCTTTGTTATAGTGAGTAGAAGGTCCCTCCCAGATAACTTGTAAATATTGAATTATTTGGAGCTAGCTAAGTGCCTAGCTGCTTGTGTTTTTTATATTGTTCCTCTAAATTATGACGTTTTGTATTTGTCATATTTTAGTAGAGCTACACTAGCAGTTAGTACTTATAGTATAGATGTAGAAAATATTTGTTCGCAAACTTTAAAATTATTTTTGAGACTTGTATAACACGACGAATCTTTGAAAATATATAATGTTGACATTTTATCCGTAACACTCTTTTCGCTTAAATTTTGTATTTTCTTGACTGTGTCCAAAGCACACTTTTCTATCTTTCACATATAGTATCAATGTGCAAGTGTGATTCCTAGCTAACTACTCAAAAGGAGTGTTGTTGAAGGAAAAAATATGCGAAATGTTGACATTTCAGCTGAATTTCACTTATCGCATAAACTTTTGTATTTTAAAGCTACGACTTTGTTCAAACTAAACTTTTCATAGCCTGTTAGTTAACGCCCACTGCTAATTGGTAGAGCCATCGATGTTCAAACTAAAACCGCTTCTTGTTTTAGATTGGTCGAGGATCTCCTGTCTTAAGAACATTGACTAGTTATTTTGGGAGTATTGAACGTGATGGTAATGATAATGTTTTTTTCTTATTTCCTTATTCTTAAAATTTCATTGAATATATCAAAGGGTCGTGTCGCAAAAATAAAATGCTTTTCAATACAAGTGGTTCTGATGCTAATAATTGCAGATAACCTTGCCTTTTTAATGTTAAACCTAAAATGAAAGGAGGTTGGGGTTAGTTTATTTCTAAGTTAATTTAATTTTTAATTTTTATAATTTTACGGTTTAGAAAACTTTTGCATAAGTTTCCCTAAAGACGTAGTCAAATCTATTATGAAATGATGTCCTTATTAGTTGTTATATATTATTTCCTACAGAATATCATTATTTTTCTTCACGTTTTCTTGCTGTTCGAATTGTAATAAGTTACGAATGGATAGAAAATATTGATTACGCTCTACTGTTCACTCATACACATTATACAGTAATTATTTATATCTGTTTTCTTTAGGTCAAAAGATATCAATTCCTTCCTTCAAACTTAGGGGATTGTTACCAAAAAACGCAGCAAGCCAATACTACCATTATAAAGGATCGTTGACTACACCAGCTTGTAACGAAGCTGTCATGTGGATTGTGGCGAAGAATCCCATTACAATGACTCATGATCAGGTACAAAGTAATATCAGTGCTGGCGGCTTAATACAGTGTATTGCATTCCCTATTTAGCATCCAGTTAGCGTAGATGAATATCCTAGATAAGAATATTATCATCTTTTAACTGGAGATCTGCAACTAGTTTACTAACTGTAAACTTTAACTAAAAGGACCACGTTTTAAACTGAGCTGTAAAAGACACTTTTGTTTAAAAAACACTTGGTTGTATATTATTTTCATTCTTCTTTCAGATGGACCAGTTTAGAAAACTCAAGTCCTCCAAACACGGATCTAAGACAATCAGCAACAACTACCGACCAATTCAACCTTTAAATGGAAGAACTATTGGTAGAAGTTGGAACGACTGTCCTGGTAAATACCTTTTAGCTCAACAGTTGTTACTATTATTGATTAATCCCTAAAGTACTGCTTGTTATGAACAGCAGGAATTAATTAGAATTAGAAAATTACTACTAATCTACTAAACTATATTTCACTTGACGATAGCGAATTTCGGAGCGATTACTTCGTTTCATGAATTCAGAAATATTTATATTTCGTCAGTAATAAAATACAAAGTAAATAAGCTACATAATACAAACACTGTTTTCAGTTTATATGATATTTACGTGTAGTGACCGTTTAATACAGACTTAACAAAACCTCATTCTCATCTCATTCTCGACAAATACGGTATCCACTCCCACATATTCAAGATATTATCCACAGCACTGTTTGTAAATACTCGTGCAGCTCAAATCTTTGCTGTTATTCTCAATACTTCATGCTCTCTGAGTGTATATATTGACATGTCTACTTAGCGCGAGATTAGTGCACCCTGTTGATGGTAAATAGCATTGTGATGTTGGTTGTAAACACCGAACAAGGAAGTTAAAGAGAGAAAAGGAATGACAACTGACGATTTCCTTTTGTTAACAGCTTGTTGCTCAGTTCTACTCCCTATTGTTCAAAAATTTAAAACATCACGCTTTTATGGATGGTCATAACTCAAGTCAAACAAGCCAATGTTTTTATTCTTTGTATACTCTAGTTTTAGCAATTGACTTTCTGTGCTTTTAAGCAGTTAAATTCTCGAAAACATTATCGGTGAAACCGTTCGTTAAACAATGGCTAAAAGTTAAGGTAAAAGAGCTTATCAACGATAACTTTATTATTGTAAAGGAGCACAATGGCAAAAAGCGCAACGACAATCACCGAATATTGACATAGTTTAGAAAGTCATAACTTTTGATTGTCTTTGTGCCTGGTATTCATAACTAGTTTATTTACAAGAACACACATTACAATTCTTACCTTCAGCCAGGCAAACACAAAGAAATTCAGTAACAGTACAAATATTTCTGTTCCTTCGGGTCAACTTTCAACCTCCAATTTTAAGCTGCCTTGCTTCGAGGCCTTATCACTCGACAATGACGTACATTATCGTCGAAGCATTGTTTTATCTCTTTCTGCATTGCAGTGTGGGTAAACGTTGTTTATTATGGTAAAAATGCTGTTAAATATTTATACAAGTTGTCGCTAAAAAACATCATCAATTTATGTTTGCCGATTTCAGCAAGAAAGGGCCTGGAGAGAGCAACAAGCTCTGGTCTGAATGCCGCAACGAAACAATGGCGAAACAATAGCGCAGAACAATAGGAAATCGATAGTTGTCATTCCTTCTCTCTCTTTAACTTCCTTGCACCGAACGAGCGTTTGAATTTGACATCTTTATTGTATACTCTATAAGGAAATTATTAGGAAATGTATATCCCTTGTCAACGCCATTTTTCTTTGAGAAACTATCTATTAAGGAAAAGAGCTAATTTCTGCCGTATAATGGACTTTAAATTAGAATTCTTTATACACAATTATTTGAAATTTCGAAGGTCATTCGTTTATCAGAACAGCTTTCACATTAGAGATTAAAGATTTTTCTGGATATTAAAGGTTTTGCAACAGGAAGAATCTGTGAGTTGGTACTTTTTTGAAATGTAAGACAGGAGAATCCTGAAATGGAAAGAAAATGTTGTTGCTTGCTCTATAGGTTTGATTGAGATATGGTTTTTGTTGTAGAATACTAATTCAAATTTAATTTAAAGTCATTTTGAAATGGAAGTTTCGTTTGTTCACATTGGCGAGTAACGGTTGTCACCAGATTTCCCATGTTTTTCAACTGGAGATGATTAACTTCCAATGGGATAAATTTTAGTGGGATATTTGCGTTTCTTTTCATCACTATTTTACTTCGGGAAATTTTGAGAAACTACTGTATTAAGCTTAGACTAAAACATTGCGAGAAAAAATTTACTCTTTGACGTTAGATTGACGATCCGTATTGTTGAGTGGTGAAAATACTGAATTACCTATATGTTGTGAGTAAATCAACGGCTATAAGGATATGGTATGAACAACTCTTGCAGGTCTAAGACTGTTTAAATGGGGTACGAACAATTAACAATTGAGTTGCTTTTCCTAAATACCTTGCTGCACGAGATACCACATTACTGTTCTATTTTACTATGTATATATTTATGACCAATAGTTTGTGAGATTTGATATAAAATATATGGAACGAATGTTGGTTAGCTACTGTCTCTAATTTGAAATTTTATTACATTTAGTACATTATCGACGCCGCCGAAGAAGTTATCGTCGACGCCGTAGACATCATCATTATAGACATCATTATCATCATTACAGAAACTATCGGTACCACGGATACCATTATTAACTTTTAACGCAGAAGTGCAGTGGATGGAGGGTGATAGTAGTGGGAGTAATAAGTTTTTTATTTTTAATAGAAGTAATGCAGCGTACATTCGTATAATGCACTTTCTTCCTATTACGATTCGAAAGGTTGATTGTTAGTCATGTTTTTCTCCTGATATTCTCATGTATAACGATAATTCAAATCGCCGAATAAGCGATAATCTGGATCAAATTGGTGCGTCTACTTCCTTTTTCATGCTTTTGTACTTCTTCTTTAATTTCCCAAAAATGACGAGTACGGCCTAAATTTTAATGGAACAGTAAATAAGATCATGTTTTTAAATGCATTTTCTTAGCAAACCGCGGAATAAGAGCTTACTTCAATGACCTGTCTGTTTCCAAACTGGCCAATGATAAAGCAAGTGAGACACACTTAATCCGTAAGCATAAGCGTACCGTCTGGTTATATTAAATTTCCATTGAAAACATTAAAACTTTTCTGAGGAACCATGCGAATTTTATCACCTTTCATTTTATTGCCAATCATTACCCCATGGAAAAATCAAAATAGCAACGAAGTTACCAATGAATTGACTCCTTACGTTGGGCACTATCCATTAAAAGGTTAACTTTCAACCACGATGACTTTAGTATTTTTTAAATATGATAAATCTGTACATACAATTGAGAGCGACTATGAGCAATCCAGAATAGAATTATTCACATTTAATCGTTAGCACTCGGGAATAGTCTTTGAACAGAGTCGTTTGCACTGAGTAATAGCCATATATTTGATACACACTTAGTCGAGAACAATCAGAAGTGGTCAGTCTTGGTTGTCCCAGATCGTGATTATTCTGGAAATTTGTTTGATGATATAACTTTTTATAACCCACATACATATGGCATGTGAAGATGTGCAAAATTGACTATACAAGAGAGTGCTCGAGAAAATGTAGTTGTTCACACTGATCATAGACGCTATAACAAGGTTTTTCGCTTTTCACGATTGTTTATAAATAATTTTTATGATTACATATACCCTTTATTTAAAAGTCGATACATGTTTTACAACAGCGTTTAAAACGTACGCTAATTAAAAATCTTCTACTGAACATACTAAAAGAAAGCAAGCGTAATAGATACACATTAGCAACATATACGACAGTTGCAACCGTCACCATTCCAGGTTTTGTTTTTATTACTTTCTAGATTGGTTTCGCCAGGTGGGAGATGTTCTATCTCGGCTTTGCCTTGATAGGTTATGACCCTTTTAGATTATGAACCTATATAGCACAAAAGCAATGCGTACACACTACTTTGTAAATAGATACATCTATTTTTACTTTTATTAGATATTCCTGTAATTATAAACTTTGGGGCAGTTATAAAAATGCTGACACCAGCAAGGTGCAAGCAAATATTTATTGTTTTTCTTTTCCTATTCACAAAGTCCTTAATTGGTACTATTATCATACAACATTTCAAACCTGTAGAATTAGTCAATCAGAAGTTAGAATGTTTTTTTGGGGGAACAGCAGGGCCAAATTGGGGATCCACAAGGTCCGGGATAAATAGGTTTAAAGTCTTGAACAGAATCACTAGTTTTACGCAATTATTATTTTTTTAGTTGTAAGTAAAATTGATCGATGGCTCTTCAGAGAACATCGATTTTTGTTTTTATTATGTTAGTAACTGGCCCCTTCTCTCCAAAACTTCGATTTTCAGCCTCTTTACCGATATCGTGGCCATGCATTACGTTAACAGATCGTCGCAAACGCGTTTGTTTCCATAGTAACATTTGTGTTGCTTGATTTTGAATACTTCCCCGAAGAACGGCTTACTAACATCATAAGACACCATTCTGTTTAATTATAAATGTCATGGGCTTTCAAGAAACCAATAATGCATGTGACTTCAAACTTGGTGTGAGTAAAGACCATATAAAGTTGATTATGTTTAACTTATAATTTTTTGCTGAACTAAGAAATTAATTACATTAGAATGTATGGCATGATTAGCCCTAGTTTTATAAGGTTCGCTTCCATAAATAAATGCAAATTCCTACTATAATCACACTCTTGATGAAACTACGCCAGAACAGTCCATTCGCTGGCAGGGGTATTTCTGATATCGTCCCGCTGTTTGAGGTCATTACATTACACGGTAAAAAAAGTGATACACACCTACGTAGTGTGTGGTTTCCATAAGGGTGCGATTAATTAGGAATCACGTGTTTCTATCGGGCAACTTTGGGATAAATCGCCCTCCTTTGTTTTACAAAATTGTAAAAATCAATTTTTAATATTTTGTAAAACAAACTTGGCCGATTTATCCCAAATTGCCGTCATAAACATGTGATTACTAATGCCAACTTCTCAAATTTAGGCGTGGCTTTACAGAAATGATAGGATAATGCAATATAATTATTTATAATTTTGTAATAGAAACATAATCACCTCAATCATGGTCATTTTCCTGGATTCATGTTCACATATTAGATTCCTATTCAGTATTAACACGTGTTACACTTAGTAATCAGACAAAAAGAAAGAAAATAAATCCTGAAACGCTAAACGACTAAACACATTAGTCGTAACAAAATCAAGGAAAAATAAATTCGAAAAATATAATATCTCATACGACGTCATAATTTGGTACAATGGTAAAAACGCAAATTTGTGCGAATATGAATCTGGACGTTTGACTGCTTGTAAATAGCTACGGCGGAGAGCAGTTGTAAAACTAAGTTCATAAACGCGGACAAGATTGTCACAGCTATAATAGGTGATAAATATTATATTTTGTCTTGTCCGATAAGTTGCTCCAGTAACTAAGTCACAAACCAAGGCCATCCAGCAACTAAGTCACAAACCAAGGCCAGTTATGGTTCCATTATCACAAACTAATGTTTGGAAACGATAACTACACTTTAGTGGTAACAAAAGCAGGACAGGGTAATGTTCGAAAAACATAAGGTCATACGTTGGTACAATATGAATTTGCAAATATGAATCTACGAAAATGTTCATACCTCAATTATCTCCCTATTTCTCAAGTTTTCAAATCCAAACTCTTATCTTGGTATCAATTTTATTGCAAAACTACTCATTGAATGGGCTATCCTAGATTATAATCCCATAATCTTGGTGATAATAATTTTAAATATTGGATTACTTTGTTGGCATGGTCTGGGTTAGATGACAATGTCCGTTTAAAAACCCAATTAGGTATCAGTTTTAAATCATGATTATCTAAGTGGCTGATATATATATCTTTGCCACCATGACTTGAAAAGCTAAAAGTGCCATCAAGAAATATTTTAACAATTCAATTGAAGTTCATCAGGAATTATATTTATGCAAATCAAGGATATATAAGAGCGAAGCTGGATGTTCAACCTTTTGAATTTGGCTCAAGATTGCCGCGTTGGGCTATTGAGAAAAGTTAAATAGATTTTCACGCATTAGTAGTTCTTAAAGAATAAAATACGCCATCAACATTTAATTAATATTTGTCGTGTTTTTGAAGTGCCTCGATTAATCATTTTTATTATTTGAAAGTAGCCGCATGTTGGTTTTGTAACAAACCTATTTGATAATATATTTCTTATAAAATCTAAGGAAAGGTTTTGTGGGATTCGGGAAAGGTCTATTGATGTTGACGTTTTTGTTAATATACGGATTCACGTTTTGAACTTTTAAGAAGTTTTGCAGTTGTTTTTTCCCCAAGCTTTTAAATCTTTCTTGAAGCTAAGAAACAACACTATAACTTTTGCAGCTAGCTGTGTGGATCCAACCTTAGCGTTGTTCTATGTTTCAAGGTAGATTTACAGGGTTTCCACAGAACCTGGAAAACCTGGAAAATCTTGTTTTTAAGTAAAATTCAGGGAATTTCTGAAAGGTTTTTACATACTCAAGGAAAACTCAGGGAATTATTTGATTTTTAGGCGTAAAGATTTATTCTAGCTCTCGGTAGCCTAATTAACATTTTTTTTTCCTTTTAGAGATCTTAGTAATAGGAATAAACTTTTGTAGTGTACAAATGATTCATTTATTTCTGTATTTGTCATAGTGAGGTTTGCTCATAAAATACGTTTGTGCTTAAATCTCAGGGATAACCCAAGGAAAAAATGTTTCTCGAACTCAGGGAAAATCTTGAACAACTTAGGGAAAACTCAGGGGAAAAAATAATTGAAAGTTCTGCAAACCTGATTTATAAGCTTCTGAGAGCACTCAGTGTGCTTCTTGAAATTCTGTGCTCTCTAAAATTGTAAGTGGTCTATAAAGTAGCTAATTAGCGAAACTGCGAAGTTAAACAAAACAAAACATTAATTTTATTTTTAAAGTAAATTTCAAATTAAATATAAAAATATTTCTCACAAACCTTTACATCAAACACAATAACAAAGCACGTAATTAAAACAGTCTGACACTAAATATAAATATAGATTATATATTATAGCGAAGAAATGAGAACCCCTTTAAAACTAATATGATTACTAATAATCTGCTAGTACTATTATTTCGACCGCTGCGGAGGAGTACAGTCTCCTAAAATCTCTTAATGTCATGAATGTGTGTATTCTGACAAACAACTCCAACTTTAAACCAGTTTTTATCATGGTCAACTGTCTCTCAGATTAATATAATTGTATTATAAGGCCTTGTTTACACAAGACAAAATAAGAACTCAGTTTGCAATTTCTAACTACACATACACAGGGTATATATATATTCTCTCTAAATGAGCAAGTACATTTAGAGAAAGGCCTAAAGAAGTTAGATTTGTTGCCACAATCAAAATTATTATATTAAATCAAGGTAGATTTGCCAGTGGGAAGGTGTTTAAAAAACTAAGTTTGTTTACCCTCAGGAAAAGTACTCTCAGGTAAATGCTATTATGTGTTTGGTGTACTCTATAGTCCAAAGTTTCAAATTTACACCAAAGAATTTCATTCCCAACTTTCATGCTTTATTTTCCTTTGACTGTGAAAACGTCACGGTTAATAATTCATTTTATAATACACCAGCACTCTATATATATTGGTGTGTAACAAGTAGATAGTTGTGGAGAAGGCAGTACGGTATAATATTTTAGTATCTTATTTCACAATATCCTGTCCTTTTTAGTTGAATGTGCTTGAATATCATGTATATTTACTTTTACAATTTCTGTATTTCGACCCCTTGTATTTCTGTTCACAACTCTAACCAATCCATCTCCTGTGACGTTCAAACTCAGTACATTTTGGTTAAAGATTTGAAGAGTGGGAGCTTAATCGGAAGCCCCACGTGCCCTCTGCTTCGCAAAATACTCCTTCACAGCATCTTCGGTAAACTTTTCATATAACAGGAATGTTACGCCTTCTTCGTTTTTGAAAATAAGATAAATGAATACACTGAAATTAAAATAAAAGAAACACATTAGCAAACTTCATCGAGATTTATACAAAGTATAAATACATTCCCGTGAAGACAAACAGCAAGCAAATAAGAAGATAGAAAGAAATAATAGGTCTTCAAAGTTAGTTTACACCAAAGATTTCTAATGTGAAAGTAAGCTTGACAAAATTTCGTGATTTCTATTGTTGGTGTTTTGACCAATAAAACTATATGCAGATTAAGTTATAAATGATTTGTTTTTTCATTGTTAGCAAGGAAACGATAAAACATCAAGACTATCAAACAATAAACATGTATGTTTCACAGTAACAAGATAAACCTACTAAAATGTTTTTTCAAAACAACAGAGTGACTCCCGAGAAAACACAGTCATTCTACCAAGATTTATTCTGCCTCTGGCTTGTCCGAAAGACTTGAAATTTGTTATCATAGCGATAAAATATCTAAACTGTAAAATAAACTTTCTGAAACCAGTACATATAGAAAAATGAGAACAGAGAACATGTGCAGACCAATTTTATTATATTCTATAAATACTTTGTGGGATACAAATACAAATTTGTGGGATGTGTGATGATTTATTCAGTTTTTCTAAATGTTCATCCATGCTTTATTTAAACCATGGTCTTACTAAGATGAGTACCCTACTCTTCAAGAACAACAAACAACTAACAGAATAACAGGGAATACCAAAAATAAAATATAAATACTACTTAAAAATCCAGCTGGCATTTGTTTAGTTTATGAACAACATTTTTTACACCTTTACTTTATTTAGCTAAGCTGGCTTCTAAATATTGAATGTTGTCTTGGGATGGGAGGCTGTACCTTCTAAATTGAGTGTAAGTTAGGCAAATACCTTAGGGATATACGTCAACAATACAGCCAATTACTCTAGCTTCAATATCACATAATTTAAAATACTGTAGTTGTCAAGAATCTATTAAAAATTTGGTGAGTTAAAGATTTGAACTTACCTAGAACCTTAACAAACACGACCTGTTTCAGTTTACCATCCAGCTCGTGAGTATACTTTTTATCTACTCATTATCATTATTTAGTTATAATTCTTTATGTATATTCTAATGATGAATTTATTTTAAAAACATGAAGCCTATATTAGCTAGCTAGCTAACTAATTATTTTCATAAGATCAACCCAGCTCATGAAGCTTTATATTCTAATGATGAATGTTGCCTAAATACTTTTCAAAAAGAAAAACTATCTAGCTAGCTTAGCTATTTTCCCTCCTAGCAGGAATTTGCCTTCCTAGCAGAGCATCATCAAAGTATTATCCCCCTTTTACTGTTTCTTTGCTAACCTTCCGCTCCTAAGACACGATAGTTCCTACCTCCAACCCTTAAGGTAAACGAGGAAAAATCCCTTGGGAAACAAGTCAAAAAAGGGAAATTTACCTTAACTTAAATTGAGACAGAATGAATGCATGAAAGCAACTTTGATAGGGAAACTTTCAATATATGACTTTTGCAAGCCCTAGAAAATTATTTATATTGTTTATTTTCTTGCTGAAATACTCGCTAGTCACAAAACTTAAATATTCGACGTCAGTTGCTGCGAAAGTTCTGAGGGTTACTTCTTTGTGTAAAATATTTCTCCTGCCACTTTTTTGGCTTTGTTGTGAAAGATTTCCTATTCTCCTGTAGGTTTGTGGGATTGATACAGCCGACAAGGTTTATTTCTAGGAATAAAACATAACAAGGTGTAAGTTACAAAACTGACGTTAATCTGGCGGCTCTCGTGACGTTATTTTTCCGCGCAAAAATTTAAAAGTTTTCGAAAACGCGGATGGTTCACAAAGTGAATGGCTGTCTCTTTCATCCGGAACAAGTTGAACATCCAGCTTCGCTCTTATATATCCTTGTGCAAATTTATCAGGAATATTATTTATGCAAATTAGAAAAAACAAGGGACCAAGTACCAAGAATTGAGCCTGGAGCCAATTCTCAAAGAATATATTTCCATGATGGGATCTGATCGTTAACAGACAATAGAAGTATTGTACATATAATGAAAGTATTGTTTGCAAATTCCACAAAATAAAATGACGTATACATAAAAATAAAATTTATTCATTGAATGAATTTCTGTACTTAGATTAAATTTAATAAAACATTATAAAGGCAAATAAATAGATTAGTGAATAAGAAATAATAACTTTTAATGCTTTTGTGGTACCTTTCCGAAGTTAAACATTTCTATGTTAGCCATATAGGTACTATGTCTATCCCAATGAAGTTGATAGCATAGAAAAGAGTTTTTGACAATCTTAGATCGGTGTAGCTACATATAAATGTCGTGAAAGAAATCTCCAACCACAAACTTTTGATCTAGTTGACCAGATGATTTACACTGATGCTGATGTGAAGTCAAGTAACAGTAACAAACAAATATGTCTGGATGATCCACGCAAATTAAATAAAGACAATAGTTAATAATTTAACATACGACTGATGACTTTGTATGAATGGTGCCAGAAATTCTGCTCCGGTAATCTTTTCCCTGTAGAGAGGGCTGTTAGCACATCTATACTTCTAATAATGCTAAAATCAAGAAACTTGGAACAGTTGCTCCCTATCCCAAATTATTTGAAACTTTTGAGGGAGACACCCTCAAAAGTCATGTGAACGCTGACATCAGCACTTTTTCTTTTCAAAATAAATGTTTTCAAAAACTGCATTAATTATATATCAATGGAAAGGAAATTTTATGCAGATTATTTTGTGCTGAAGAACCATGGTCTGAAAATCAAGTGTCGATGAGTTACAAGGTTCAGAGGTCTCAAATGCTGACATCAGCATTTTTTCACAGGAAATTAAATTTCACGAATATACACTTATTATATACCATTGGAATGAAATTTCGAGCTGATTAATATTGGAATAAGAACTACTTAATCAAAACAATCTAGAAAAAAGTTGTTTCAAATATAATCGTCTTAAGGAAAGTACCAAACATGCTCAAAACTCATAAACATAACATAGTGTATTTTGTAGCCCTTCTTTAAATTACAACTAAGAATCCTGTAAACTTCTCTCCTCAATCAGAATGAAATAGGTGGTACGGCTGTTAACAATCTCCCCCACAATAATACAACTCTGTACAGTTCAGGCTTGATCTTTTACAACCATACCTAGCATCGCATTTCTTTTTGCAAACGCATTTTACCAGTTCCTGACAAACCTTTCAAGCCTCTTCAATTGGTGAAATGCCTTGCTCATCTTCTTTCCAACCACAACTTGATAAACTGTCGGAAGACCCTTTTCGATAGCTCTCGACCATATACTAAAACAAAAAGAGTTATATGAAGAGTTCTATTTGATAACTTTTATGAAACTAAACTCTCAGTATACCCAATACAAGCCAGGATTGAAACATTGCTGTTCGGATATGTTGCGCAAAGGTATCTTTTGTTGGAGGAATCCCTTCTACTGGTCTTCCCTTTTTGCGAAAAGAACTCGTCTACTTTCATTCACATCAAAACTCTCGCTTGCTCTATCATACATCAGAATCACGAATCTCTGCACGATTCTTAAATCTTCTGGTGTGAAGTGTTCTGTCACAGTTAACCGTGAGTATATATAGTTTGATTATTGCAAAGTTTGCAACCCAAATCCTGTGCAAGTTATTTGTTATTTTTTATTTTTTATAAAATATCGCTTTTCTGAATAAAATGCATTTAATTGTTACCTTAAAAACGTTTCAGTTGCTTCGAAGTAACAGTTCCTGATCTGCCAAGCAGTCTTCTTTCCTTTGCCAGGAAATGCTGAAACGGTATCGCAACCACTGACAGCATACCAGAAGGGAAAAGTACTTCTTCTTTCAAATTTCTAGCATATTGATGTATTGGAATTTAGCGTCTATGAATTCCTGCTCTAAACTCAATCCAAAGTAGTGGTACACAGCGATCACAACAACATCTGTGTCAACAGTTGTTAGCATCACTTTTTTATGACCATATATAGCAGAATCATATGTACGCAGTAGCAGTCTCGTGTCCGCTTCTTCGTGGTTGCAGGGAACAATATTACTGTCATCAATTTGTGAATTGGACAAAATCTGTTCTCCCTTTTTTGCCAAAATGGTAGCATTGCATTGAATAGCAGCTGCAGACTCTGCTATCATACCAAACTGCTCTGTTTTATTTTGATCGTTTCGCATGAAATCTAAAACATTATTACCATTTGGCCTTCCTTGTCGAACAACAACACGGGATCCAACACCTCTTAACTCACGCGTTTGAGATTTCGAACTCTTTTCAAAGTATTTTTCAAAGACCAAATTCAAACGATCAACACTGGAGGCAGTTCGTTGCATACTTTTACAGAGATGACCTACGTATGTATTCACCATATGTCTTGCCTGTTCTTGGTGGATTCATCATGACATATGCAGCCCCATCAAAGATTTTAGCATTTACTGAAGGTGTCTCAAAATTGATTTTCCCATAATGTTCCAAGCATTTCAGAAAGTCACTTTTTATTCATATAGGAAAATATTGATTTTCATGAGAAAAAACTCCTTCAGGCTCCCCTTTCGTGACTGACATGCCGCGTACAAATTTGCATACAAATGGCAGTACTAAGGTTCTCACTTTTTGCTGCAATTTCCAGGATATCGTAGATTTCTTTTGTTTGAATAATGGAAAATGTTTTCTTCGAATGTTGTTATGCAAGGACTCAATCTTGGTCAGCAGTCTCTCCTTTTGGAATCATTTTGGCTTCCTTCACAGATTTAGAGGCATCTTTGTCTAGAATATGTTTTGTTGTCAGATGTACGACTTTACTCTCTGATTCCTCAAACGGGTTACCACATTCAGTGAAAGCTTGAGTAAGTGCTTCTACAGAAGATCTGCAAGACGCTTCAAAGTTATCATTATCTTCATGATGTGAACAAACCTCTCTATTGTTCATTTCTTCTTGAAAGTTTAACATGTCAGCAATGATTGGCCCAGCCACTGCCCATCGCAGTAATTTTGATTTGTTTTCAAGGAAACCAATTACACCACCATCACCCTTTACAATTTTGATATTTTGTTCATGGGCCTGATCAATATCAATACCAGAGACATTTCTGTTGGTTTTTCGCACAGTGAAGTAGCCTATTGACAGTGTTTGATAAACGTTTTCATTTGATACTTGAAGCTATAAGATATCTTCTAAAACCACTGACATCCACCGAGAGTAATGGGTATGATCAAGTGCGAAAAGCCAAGGGAGAATGACACGTATACATGAACACAAGAAACTAAAATCTCCGAGACGTAAACGTTTAACAAATATGAACAGCAATGTCTCTAATTCGATCACACTGAACCAAAATTAAGCAGTTGCAGACCTTTGAGAAACTTCATCTTTCCATTCTTCAAATGATTTATCAGAGCTATCCTCCTGGGTTTTGAAAGCTTCTTTGGAAAATTTCAACAAGTAGGTTAATGATACTTGATATGCATACCTTGTGTACGTTTAATCTTCGTTCCTTTTAGAAAGCTTTCGATTCGGCCACTTGTTGATGTATTTGATTTCTTTAAATTGTCAATCCACACAGATCTTTCGAGCCAATTTCCTATAGCACTTGCTAATGCCACCTCAATATGCATGGGGTACATTATCCACAAAACATTCTGATACTTACATTGTGGGCCCATTGGACTTGTTTCCCTATTGCATATACTGGTTGATCAGCTTTGATCATAATCATCTGCTGTTGGTTAAGATGCTCACCTAGTTCTTTATGATATTCATACAATCGCGAACCATAGCTGGTGATTTGATTGATTCTTTTAACAATGGCAATAATGTTGACATTGTCTTGAAAGATGTTGAGAAGAATGCTGAAAACGAAACACGTTTGGTTGGTTCATCTGTTTCTCTCACATTTTCCAGGGATTCAAGCCAATCAGTTGAATTCTCGGATATAATACCAACATATGGAAGTTGTCTATCCAGATACTGTTCAGGCTCTGTCTTTCTTCTTTTAGTTGATAATATGTTTGTGTATAACATTGGAAGGTTTGACCTTTGAAAAGTAGAAACCTTTGAAGGGTCATAATGGAAAGGTACTGGAAGTTCATTTTCTTTCATGTACTGGAATAATGAAATCCCAGTTCCATGAAAAGATTATTTCGATGTTAAAGACGTAGGATTATGATCCAAGTTATCTATTGCAGCTTGTGCAAAATACCCCTTTTTCAATGCCATTGGACAGATCATTTGCTTCTCTTCAAACATCTGACCAGCTTGCTTAGTTACAGTATCTTGAATTTCTGTTACTTTAACGTAGGTTATACTTAATCCCATATATGCAAATCTTTCAATACGAGATTCTTTCCTGGCTTTTGAATTAATCAAAAGACCAACAAGCACTGGAAGCGGCGGTTCATTAGTTTCAGCATGTCTGATTTTTAACGAGATTTGGCATCATCATTAAATCGAGTGATCTGAGCAATATTCAAAGCAATGGATTGTCAAGTATCATTCATACTTGTTTGATTGGTTAAGCCCTCCAATATTAAGCAAAGTAGATGAAGGAGGTGAGCTGGAACTGATGGCATTTGTCGAGCTTTTTTTATATCTCCCATCAAACACCTCTTCATTTAAGAAAACATGTTTCCTTACTATCTTAGCAGCTTTTGTAAGACTCAATCATCTAGTGTTGAATTTGTTGTAGCTTCAAAAGTTGCTTTTCCAACGTCACCATTCAATGTTAAAATGACATACTTTCCTTTCTTTTGTTCACACAATGCGGGCACTAGCTCTAAAATCCTGTGGTTAAGCTAATGTGACATTTAATTTTTCAATGAGCTGTTTTGGAGCACCAAGTTGCCTTAGCTTTTCCTGGTATAGCATCCGAAGATCCTTCATCACGAACATAGGAGTTGTGGTATCTGACATCGCTATTAT
Organism: Bythotiara depressa; assembly: GCA_027564595.1. NCBI lineage: Eukaryota > Metazoa > Cnidaria > Hydrozoa > Anthoathecata > Bythotiaridae > Bythotiara > Bythotiara depressa. The sequence goes on along the minus strand of JANTOQ010768668.1, from coordinate 546 downwards.
TTCTTCAATAACAGTACTAATTTCGGAAATAGCTATACCTAGAAGTAAAGATACATAATCTATAAAATAGCTCAACTTACATTGATTCATTCTTTCAAGAGCCATTTTGAATAGAAACTTAGATAATTTAAAACCATTGTAATGAAGGATCATGGTAATCTTATCTCCACCAGCTACTCAAGGAACTCCTATAAAAAGACTCTTATGCAACGAATTCATTCAAGGGTGAAGAGAGAATTGAAAGCTGATGTAAACCAAAAATATAAAAGATCGATGTCATTACTTCTATTTGTAGGTTTATTCGCGTTTCGATGTCTGTTGTACAAGCCAGCCAAACATTTCCCATGTTACTTTGCTTCAGTAGCAATCATGTCACCTTCACTTAATTGTGCAATACGTTTGTTGTTTGATAGTTCAACTGCAATTTTCTTTACCCTTGTATTAGTTGCTACTGTTTGACATTTATGTCTTATTCATCTATGGCTGAAAGCCAATAGATGTTTGCATCGCAACGATTTTCCGCGTTTTTGATGCCGGACTTTCCGC
>JANTOQ010767557.1:7858-18677 GCA_027564595.1 Bythotiara depressa | reverse complement strand
CGAAAAGCGTGTAGCTCTACACTTTAATGCATAGTGTCCCCGAAAAGGAATCAAATCACTGGTTATTTCTTTTTCCAGGGGATTAATTATTAGAAATATAACGTAAAATAATCCCACGCATTGCACTCGGAACTGATCTGAAGAGAACGGCTCTATCTAGTCTTAGGTCCGTTCTGAGCGTGAATCGTGAAGTTCCGTAATCCTGATTCCCCGATAGGCCAAACGGATTCCTAGAGAAACGCCTAGATCCAGTCTACGTATAAACAAAGCTGACAGTGTATATTAAAAGACATTTCAATATTTCTAACAAACTTGTAATAACAATATAATATATCCTTTTGTTGTATTATCCAAGTATATGTAATTATTATGTTATTATCTTTCATTATTTCTTTCATATTATTTCTAAACATTCCTAGGATCAAACAGAATAAAATATTACCTCTTTAAGACTGGCTGGTGCATTGAAGATTTACAAAAAGAACGGACTAGAAAAATCATACCTCTGTCAATTGTGAATGAGGACTCAGGGTTGTCATCAAAAAAGTAATCTCAAATTCCAGGACATTAAAGGTCATTTTTTATATATTCCCAGGACTCTTACAGACTAAATTCCAGGACTTTTTGGGATGATTTTTATAAAATTCCAGGACTTTTTAAGCATCACGCAAATTTTGAAGTTACCTACAGCGAAAATGAGCTGCCATCAACATAGTCATAGAAAACAGAGCACATCATAGTATCTTTCCTACTTTGCGTCTGTCATTTTTATAGAAAACTAAGCTAATCATACTGTCTTCATATTTAAGAACTAGCTACTATTTTTATTATTTTCTAAAGGAGAAGAAATGAAACTACTCATAGGTATATTAACTAAACAGATAATATTGGCACATTAGAACTAATCTTCGACAATTCCATTGATTTTTGGTGTAATTCCTATTAGTTAAGATTTACAACAACACTGTTTTTAAATGGATATCTTCAGCTCAGGTATATTGTAATACAAATCCAAGGACTCGGGATTAATAAATGCTCCTCTCTGGCGTATATCTTCTCCGTTCAAAATTCTTTTCACTGCTACTTCAACTTTCTTACCACTCGCTGTGTACGGAATGGCGCTCGTCTCGAGGATTACATCAGGTACATGACGAGAAGATAATTCCTTTCTAATCGAGGCACGAACTCGCTTAACCAGATCATCGTCGAAGCTGAAATCAAAAGCATTAGTATCTTAACCATTGTAAGTCAATAGTCACTAAAATCTCCCCGGATGTAACGAGTGTAACTTAGCGAATTGCATCTTTAATCTAGACACCTAGAGCGTAAATGCCGAATGGTTGTGGTTAAAGTTGTCTGTTTTTGTTTGTTTTTGTTTTCTATTCAAGTTAGATATTAACACCTTACAGACACAACACGGCACCACTAGTTGACGAGGACAATTAATGTATATTGTCAAACTAGTGGCGCACACAACATATATAACATATAGTGGACGTGGCCCCGCGAGGACAATAGGTCCCTCCACGTGGAAACGTTGCTCAATGTCTCATCCGTAAAGCTCTATACAAGATATAAATTTTTGCTCCAGCCGGGATTCGAACCCGGTGTCGCTCACATCAAAAGGCGAGAGCGTTATCCACTACACTACGGATCCACAATTCAGATGAGAGCTTTAATTGCAACAAGAACTTTGATCGTGGGCGTTCCTGAAAACAAGGACCGGAAATACGTCTTCAAATTAAGGAGGCTGCCTGTAATATATGCCCACTACTGCTATGGTTATTTTGACATGTCTTTCTAGATATTATAATTTGCGTTCATGTCATACTTGAATGAAGACTGTCCATTATTAGAAAGCAACAAAACATTTTACACCTATTCCAATTTACCAAACTTCGATTTTAACCCTTTAATTCATAGTGGAAAGGAATCAAATCATTGGTAATTTATTTGCTAATTTTCTTTTTCCAGGGGGTTAATTATTGGAAATGTAATGTGAAGTAAATTTGGTAAAAGCTTATAAGTCCTCCTGGTTACTCATAAATTTATAAAGGTTTCCAATGGGAAGGTTTCCAATCCTCAACCCCCCCTCCCCCCCCCCCCACCTTTGCAGAAATTCGTACAAGTAGAGAATCATTTACCACACAGCTAAGATTCTTTCAGCAAGTCAAGTAAACATGGTGAGATCTGTATGTAGTACGTAATCTGGGAAAACGTATAGACAGGGAAATAGTTGTGAAAATATTTTACCTGCACTGTTCTGCCATCTTCAGAAAAAGAACAACCCTTTCCCCGTTTTTCGTGTTTTGACCCACACAAAGGACGTCCACAATCTCACTGAAGTTTGACGTAGTAACTACATTGTAGATTTCGGCGCTACCAAATCTTACACCACTTGGATTTAAAGTACCATCACTAAAAGAAAAACATTGTGCCTACAACCAACCTACCCATAACATATTAAAGCCGTGATTACACGATATTAACTCAAACCACTTTGAGATTTATATAGCACGTGCACAGTTGCTCGTTTAACGTGCATGCGTAAGAGAAATCTCAAACAGTTTGAGTTCATATCGGGTCACGTGTAAACAAGGCCTAATAAAAAAAACCTTACGAAAATTGTATAAAGCATAGAGCTTTAGGTTCATAGATATACAGGCTTTATAGCTGCTTTAGCACGGTTGATCAAGGAGCGGGGGCAACATTTTGCTACTTTAATAATTTTTATGACGTCATAAAATGCATGTGATTTAATCAGGAGACTAGGAAATTAATTGTTTCTTGTGAAAACACAGTGATAAACTGACTCGTAGAGTTTTCCCATCTACCACATCCTTGGTTTTGACCCCCCCCCCCCCCAAGGAAAACGGGGGTTAGTCATTCATTTCTCCTTGCATTAAAATACGTGGTGCTGCATGTAGATAGCCCTAACCCCAACCCGATATATTTGATACGTACGTACTACATGAAGGACTTTCCGGTTTTATAGAACGGAACATGAAGTACTGAGCAAAGGCTTGAGAAATCTAGATTAATCTTATTAATTATAGAAATGTAAGACAAAAAATCTTTCAGCTTCCATAAATGTTGAAAGGGTACCTTATTTAATTTTGCTAACATGAGGATGGTAAACATTATATTTTATGGGGCTTATCTGGTTAAATTATTTTTTCTAAGCTTACAGCTCTGAGTGCCTTACAAAAATGTACATTTCACAAGACTGCACCACAGGAGCATACTCGCATATTGCATTACAACAGGCAACACTTGTGCCGCACACAAACATATAAACTTGCACTATGGATTTTGCAGAGAAGTTGTTCTCTGCACTGTGCCATGACAGAAATCGAACTTGTATCCTCTAGTCCACCTCGCTACCACTGCGATACAACTCCATAAAATTTAAAATTTAAACAATATGATGCCATTAACCCGCTGGTTGAGAAACAAAAATATAGACATTCTGGATTCATAATTCAGTTTTTCTAGAGTTTCAGTACAGTTTCATCATCGATAAAAATGGGATAGCCCAATTTAGGAAAATGTTTATGATATTTGAATTCACATCAGCAAAGTAATTGTCGACGTGCAATATAAATGTTATTTCAGTAAAATGAGTGAAATTTCGTGGGCTTGTAATTGAATACAAATACATGAATTACCTTCTGCCAAGCATGAGAATGCCACCAGTTTTCTTCGAAATTTCGCAATAATCTCCATGACTCCACACACCTATATGGAATATACATCAAAATTAAACAAATTAAAAAAGGTTTATACATGATAAAATATAATGAAAAAAATATACAGTTATTAAAATGAATGCAATCAAAGCTAAATTAAAAGAAACATTTTAATTGCAGCATATAATATAAAAGACCAAAAAGCATCCTTCATCTCTCATTACCCTGCAGTGCCTGTTTTGCAAGCGGATAATTTATTGAATTATACCATGAATGCAAGATGCAAAGAAATTAAAACAGCCTTGGGTACTGTAATACAGATGTCATTGCGTGCAAAAGTAATCACCAAGGAATAACTGCTAGAGATTGCAAGTAAGAACATATCTTGGATTTCTGATGAAAATATGGATTTATAAATGAAAAATAAAAAATTAAATTACTTAGAGCAATTTGGATATATTAATAGAATATAATATTAACTGTTGTGAGGAATAAAAAAGGATTCAATTTTCAAATTCCCAAATTCAAATCTCTAATAAAACAAGAAGTTGAGGAAAAAACTCTGTACTTTAGTATGAAGTTCGTCCATTATGTTCATTAATGTTCATTCAGCCTTATTTACCCTTATATGTTTACTACACGTTTTTAGCAATTAAATGATCCATAGCATTGCCATTCTCACTTAAGTTAGTAAGTTTGCAAATTATATTGCACAACAAATTCACAATAATAAAACTTATTTTAGTTTCACTCTAAAGGGAACTAGAAATATTACCCAGATGTATTTTTAGATAAATATCAATGTACATCTCCATTAATTATATTAGTACCTTGGATCCACAGTGATTAATAATACATCTACAAAGAAGTAGTAAGAGCTGATAGATTTGATACCTCTAGTTAAAGGGGCAGGGGAAACAACACTGTAGAACAATAGTAAATGAGCATAAAATACATAGAAATACCTGGGAATTTTTTAAAATATGACTTTTGATACTTTGATCCATCACCATCATTCCAGAAAGCAGTTGGCATGCAAGGGAATGGCTTTGTACATACCAATTCACCAGCTGTGTCATATGTTGGCATACCTAAAAAATAAAAGCAGTTTTACTAGTATTTTGTGTCTTGGTTTTAATCTTGCAGACAGTACTAAAAGTAGTAATTTCTTTACTAATATAACAAGAAGTTTGTAAATACTCATGGAGAGATCAACAGTGAGTTACCCGTTAAAATATATGCATGTATATTTGAATTTACTCAAATAATTATTCAGGAAAAAGTGAAACAAGAATATTCCAGACCATGTCACTTGATACTATGTTAAATTACATAGTACATTTAACTGGCAAATGCTAGTCAGTCATTGTCAATCCAACTTTATTAGTTGTTTCATGCTTCAAGAGAATATTTTATAAAAGCTTCTACTTTCAACAAACATCTTGAAATAACTTTAAAGCACCATAGTTGAGTGTGCCGTAAATATCTTGAGAAAATACTTGTAGTTTTCACTTCTCCTCCACAGCAGTCATTTTAGGCCATTTCAAGAATTTCAAAACGAACCATTATCTGATGAGGCTATGAGGTAGCAAATAATTATCTTGTTACCTTCATCATCCCAGCTTTCCATAGCCATTCCTAAATTACGACTTTGGATTTCTCCTCTGTAAACTGGCAAAGTAGGATTCTGACCAGCAAAACAGGAAATAATGTCTGTTCCACCTAAACACAAGTAGTATGAAATATTATTGTGAATTGGTTTCGTGCTAACAAACTGAATACAATAGAGATTAAATTACAATCAAACCCATTATAAAGAAAGAAAGAAAGAAAGTAGTAAATGGTTTATTGTGAAGATAATGAAAATGAAAATAACAGTGGGAATAATATAAGATATATTTTAAAAGTTACAAATATGAAGACTGATTATCGAAGTTATCACACAATCACTATGTTACATTTTGTCACAATTTAACATCTTTATAAAACATATAAAATAACACTGCATAAAAAGATGATCTGACCAAAGTGACCAGATATGTTTTTCCTGGTCCACACGCTGACCATTAAATTGAGGTTTGACTACAACTGGAAAACATAAAAACCAACAATGTGGCTAAAGGATGTTATGGTTCTTTCACGAGGTTGTAATAACATGTCAGGAAGCATAATTGAAATAATGAACATAGTGAAAATGATGGTTAGCTAATCAACCAGATCTATAATAATGGTTAACAAGCTGTGACCAACATATTGTTTGGAATGTTATTTAACTTTTTAAGATGTATCATACTGTAGTTGCTAAATATGAGCACTGCTAAAAAGCAATAGAAGATAAACTAAAGTTATATCAACCACAAAAACATTTGGCAGTATTGTATTGCAATATACAAAATCACTCTATTTTTCTTTTTCTGACTTCCTGCGAAGGGAATTGCATATCCAATCTTATGGCTGCATGTACAGAGAGGTCTATCCATACCTGTAATTGATCCCAACAAGATATTGTTCTTTACTGATTGATAAACGTAATCAAAACTGGATGGTTTCAATGGTGAACCAGTTGACAAGATAGTATGTAGTGAAGTTAACTTGTGTGTTTTTACTACATAAAATTAAACAAAAATTTATGCTCCTTTAGAAAAGGAAAAATTAAATAAAAGAGGATCTGGAACATATTCAAAGCATGTCTTAGAGTTATATTAATCAAAGATATCAGAATATTAATATCACACTGTGCTACCATACTTTAGACCACACCAATTCAATTTTGTCATGTTAATCATTCAAGAACAAAGTAAATTTAATTTGGCTTGCGCGATCAATGTAATTTTCACATATATTCCATAAATGCTTTACAAATAAGACATAAAACTGCCTCATTGTTTAAAATTTTATATGTATAAGCTAGCCTTGCTGTTAAGGAAAAAATATTAGGATATACAGACAAACGATAGTAGCTCAATGTTCATATTTTTGTGTATACCTTTTTTAATTATATGCATGAAAGAATATTCAGAATTTTGGTTACGGTAATTATTTAGAAACACATAAAAAGAGGCAGTCCGGACTGCTAAAACAACTAGTTGAATTAAGATAGGGCCATTTAAAAAACATTGACACATTGAAATAACTGTCAAGCAACACTGAAAGTGAATAAGTTATGAATGTTTTAACATGGCTATCAGGGGCTACTACAAGACATATTCCATAAAAACGCTATTGGGCACCAAAATTAATAAAAAATGTCCATATAATGTTTTATTTTGCTGTCCTTTACAGTTGTTCTTTGCTTTGTTAGTTGCAATATACATCCAAACACTGCCAAAATGTGGTGGATTTGTACTTTGAAAACACCAAAGAAAAAAATGTCAGTGGCTTTTCCCCTGGACCCCACTGAGGGTGGCTAGCACCACCCAATTTCAAATCCTGTGTTAGCCCCTGGCTATATTAGTGACGTCTCCTTCTCCAACAGAAATCTTGCTACCATTTCAAGAATTTATAAAATAACTACTGTATCCTTCATTTTCAATTTCTTTACTTTCACACATTATATATTCCTGACATTTCACAAGTCAACTAAAAATCTTTTACCAATATCACTTCATTCATTGAATTATCAATTATTATTTTTTCTCTCGATATTTCATCTGCCATATTACTAACATGATTTTACTCACAACATTCTAAGTAATTCCTTGAAATGTTTTTGTTTAATATTATTCAAATTGGACTTTTTGACAAGTAAGCGAGAGAATTAAAAATCAACCAGTGACTATTTTGTTTCCAACTTTATTCCATATATAAGAAATCAATGTGTATAAGAAATAAAAAAATAAATAAAATAAAAAACTTGTGACATCAAAACCTTCACTTAATTTAGTCTGCACTTGAATCTATGTTTAAAATAACAACAGCTTACTTGGATATACACATTTTTCTTCCAACGCTTCTATCCAGCGAGCTCCTGTACCAAGTATTGTAATCCTGTAAAGAAAAAACATAAAGTCAAAAATTATCAAAAGGGCTACAAATAATACCAAACAAGTACGAACATAAACTTAAAAATTTGTTGTACATTAAGAAGATAATATATGAATAAATACATGTTAGATTTATATATTCCAGTAGGTTTTTTTGCTTTTAAGGATAGCCCTATGAGCAAGTGTCTACCAGGTACTTGTTGTGCTTTTGATTTGGGGTTTAATTAAAAACTCCAGAAAACACATGTTTAAAGTTCATAAACTGCACGTGAGAACCAACCTAAAAATTTCTCTTACCCTATTTCATCAATTAAATTCCAAAGGACATTAGCTGTTGGCATTAATGGTGAACCATCATACAGAACAAGTGATGCTCCAACAGCCAATGCTGATACTAACCAATTCCACATCATCCATCCAGTCTGGGAAAATAACAAGTCATGTAATCATAAAAACTTCCATTTTAAAATACACAATTTTTTACTTATTTATTTATTTACATAAAAAAATACTAATTTAAATTACTTAACCCATTCTCTATGGCAATCAGGTTCACGTTACTCCCACGGTAAAAGGAAGCCACTAAGAGTGGCTTTTCAATGGCAACATTTTAGACAATATTTGCATAATTTATAGCTCGTTGCTACACTTTAATTTAAATTAATAACACAGACCAGTAGTTGCATGTGAATATTTCATGCTTATTTACTGAGTTTAATACTTGATAATAACTCTTGTGGTACGGTTTGTATAATATGATGAAAAATTATAACACAGATAAAAATTAATTGTGTATGGAATGAGTTAACATCTGGAGGTAAATCTTAAAAGCAATAAAATGACAGATTCTCTTTCAATGACTCCAACAATGTTTAAAAAAGCACTTATCTGAGGTTTGATTCTATACTGAGTATACTTTCAGTAAGTCCACAATTTCATGTAAATGTTTACAGGCTTACAGTTTAAAAGATTACCCATGCTTAATTACGTATTTCATCCAAAAGGTTTAAAAGACAACAATTTTTTCCATGCAAGCAATATTTTCTTGCATAACATATCACTAAAGAGTTCATTTGGAAAAACTATTCTACTTTTTAAAAGATTGCATGGAGAGAACAATTAAACAAAATTAATTTGCACATAAAACATAGCTATAAGGAAATCAACTTTTAGTATAGTTCTTCTAGCCTGATCTTGATGGTTTTAACAATATATAATATTAAATACATTATGTAGTTACAAGTTGATGAAAATGCATAACATGTCAATTACATGTTCTAATAATAGAAACATCTCATAAATGAAGAAAACTAAGTCATAAACAACACACTGATTCCTTTACATACTTTGGTCAAAAGAGGATTCCTTTTTCGGACGCTGCCCTTGTGAAATTCCTAGAAATGAGCCTTTTTCTTAAATATTTACACAATTTTGAATAAAATTGACCATTAAGTGCCCTTTTTACTACTACCGAACTCTGCCCTAAAGTTCTAGAATATCCCTGACTGTGTATGATTTCTATGGTATTTACAACAGTTTTCTGGTTTATTTGATTTGAATATAAAGTATATGAAACAAACCACAAAAGTATCATCTTTCAAAAAGACCTAAGAAAAGTTTTTATATATATTTTATATATATCTTATTTATATATGCATAATTATTTCATAAATATGCTTACCGTGGTGTAGTACATGATGATGTCCTTTTGTGTCATGTTTCCATGAAGCACGTGTTCTTTCAAATGTTGGATTAGTGTCCCCTAAATATTAATAAAATATCAAAATAAACAAGTAGTAGTTAGAAGGCTTTCGCAGGTATTTCCATATATCTATCCTTTACCTTTAGTTAAAGTTACAGCACATTTCCAGTTAAAGAAATTACATGTGGAATAAAAGGCAAAAGTTTAAATCTATTCAACTTGGTGGAAATCTAAATGAGAGAAATTTTTTTCTACGTTTCTGATTAGACGAGAGCTACTCTGTGCTAGTTCATAATATTAACTATATCTCTTGAGGTGGTTAGTGACGGGCATTCAGACCATTAATTTGCACCATGCTAAAGTTTTCTTTCTATTTTTTTTCAATCATTTAATATTACATGTTGATGGTCGCTTTTAAGTCTTATAAAAAAATCAAAATCAAATCAAATTGAATGCAAAGAGTTGTCCTAAATGGACAGACCTCATTGTAGAAAAACATTTTAGCTGGAGTACTGCAAGGTTCCATTGTTGGTCCACTGTTCTTTTTATCTATATTAATGATCTTCCTGAAGGACTTCAGTCTAATGTAAAAATATTTGCATATGATACCTCCCTCTTTCAAGTTATAGCAGATGAAACATTTTAAACAATGACGTATCGGACTGGGCTTACAAATGGAAAATGTTATTTAATCCAGACCCTTCAAAACAAGCTGAAGAAACATTATTTTCTAGAAAAAAGATAATACTATACTTTATGTATTAACCAATATCCAATACTAACATTTTTTCCCTATACTTCTTTCCTTATTAGTGTTTCAGGAAATGATAGTGTCTGGATGAAATCACTCTGGTGTCATTGCCTATTTCTACAGTATTGTGTTGTCCTGTATTTCTTTGTATATGTCTACGTTTTTTTAATATTTATTATATATATTGCTTTAAATGTTTTAAGTGTGCTATTGTTGTATTATTTGAATATAGAAAAAAATATTTTCTGGTAACTTCAGGTTGTCTTCTTGTGATATTCTTTCAAATACACTTTTTTCTGAGAGCTGTTTCTAGACCTTTGTGTAGGCTATTAATTTTCAAGCCAGCTGGCACAACCACATATCAGTTTAAATTCTTAATTTTCCTACTTACAATCATTATATACTATATATATATAGAATAGAATAAGGAGTCAAATTTTCTAAAATGTATTCTACAAGTCATGAGGTGTCAAACACTAGAAAGAGGTAGATATTTTAAGATTGAGAATCTGTGTACTAACATCACTGTGGTTGTAAGCCTGAATAGACAAGACGTCCCACTTGCCTCAATTGAATCGGGCCATTGGAAAGCTATGCAATGTCATGTAATGTTCACGTCAGTGATATTATAGTCATATTTCTAAGCACATTATTTGTTGTTAATTTCATTCAATTGTAACTACAACAACTGGAT
>JANTOQ010765335.1:0-11604 GCA_027564595.1 Bythotiara depressa | reverse complement strand
GGTAATTACACACACAACTGTTATCACATGAGAAAGCCAGCAGGTAATTACACACACAACTGTTATCACATGAGAAATCCAGCAGGTAATTACACACACAACTGTTATCACATGAGAAAGCCAGCAGGTAACTGCTAACCATTACGACATTGTCGAAAATGTCTAAAGTGACAAAAGGTTGTAAATAAAAGTAGTAAAAAGATGTAATGTTTGCTAAGAATATTTTAACATAAACATTACATTTTTTATTTAGTAATCAAGTGTATGTTTAAGCTTCTGCTTGTACTTTTAGTCTGAAACAATATTTTTATTAATATTATATTAATATTTATTTTTAATTGTTTTATTGCAGTGTTGGGTACAGAGCATTAAAACACAAATTGAGGAAACATTAAGATGGTACTTTATTCCTGCTATAACCGGAGGTTGCCTATGTTCTGAAGAAGAGAGAGAGTCCTTCTTATTGACGGCTGTATCCTGGATGAGGACAAAAATAAATTTATAATTAATGTGATCAGTGTTGTTATTCTTGAGAAGATTCCAATCACAAAGAATTGAAGACATCAAAATCACAGAATAAATCAAAATTTAAATGACTCAAGGGTTTTTCTATTTTTCCTTTTCTTATATTAAATTTGTAATAACAAAAAATTCATCCAGGATTGTTTTTTTGTAAACATTTCTTTTGTGAAGAATTATGTTACATGTTGAATGAAATAATAATAGACCTTCTTGTAGCAGCTTCATAGTGGTTAACATTATAAAACATCTTCTTTGTTAAAAACTTTTGTTTTTCTAACAATTCTTTTTGTCTTTTGTGTCTCAATAACATGCGGTTCTAAAAAACAAAAAATTACTAACATTATACATTCTAACAAATATGCTCTCCATCGCAGAGGAATATTAAATATGTATTTCACTCACAATAGCTTAATATTCTTTTGTGCAGTATCACGTATTAGCTGTTAGGTAATGCTAAAGTGCCCCAGATTTTATGATAATTGTTATGGACCATTGATGGCATAAAATAATAGGAAATATATCAAAGACCAAAACTAATTTAGAGTTTTCTTTGTATTTATACTAATTATATTTAATTATAACATTCTTTGCAGAAACAAAAGTCTACCTGTCCTATTATATGTATTTATTTATTTATTTCTTATTTTATCTTCTGAAGATGACTCCAGTGTCGAAGATTACAAATTACAAATATATTTTATTATGAAACTTATACAAATATTTGTCAAAGCACTTTCTTTTTTGAATTCAATTTTGATGGCCAAACAATAAATCATAAGCCTACCAAGTTATAAGCTCTGTGGAGGAGAGTGAAAATCCTCACCAAAGGGCTTGGCTAATAATCACATTATAAATAACAATCACATTATAACAGTGATGTCTTGTACACACATTTCTGAAATAGCCTCTGTAAACGAGAGTAAAGATCCTAATTTCATTTAAAAATGTGACCAATAATATTTTATTTCAATATTATATGATCCCAAGGCCTTAATTACTCAACCTGATTAAATTTTAAGCCCAAATGGGCACAAGAAAGCAAATTTCTGAAATAGCCTATCTGAAGGAGAGTAAAATTCTTAATGGTATAAAAGGGTGCGGCTAATATCTATGTTGATGGCGATGCCTTAATTATTTATATTACCAAACTTGAAGTCAATATGAAGTACTGGAAAGCAGATTAATTAAATAACCTCTGTTTAGAAGACATTACAAGGTGGTGTGACCATGCCATGAAGTTGGATATTCAAAAACAACAAATAGCTTTCTCAACAGAGAGGATACTTTTCTACCTAAATATGCATGTGGCAGCTTTATATAATACCTGCTCCAGCAACTGGAACCTGCAGAGGCAATACACAGAACCACAGTCTCAGAGAAAATAACAGCTGTCCTATCCTCTCCTAAACATGTGCAGTATAATAACAAATGTAAACATTGCTAAGTAAACTTATGAGAGTTTGACTGGTAGAAAAGTGAAAATGTTTTGTTCTGGTCAGAACTCTATTAATCACACAATCTTTACCTACCACATATAAAAAGCACTCAACAAAGGAGTTTATTGTTTCTGAGTCCTGTGTATTATTAAAAGAGTTGGGAAGATCTTCATATAAATGGATAAATATATAGACTACTTTAAGCATAGAAATTTCAAACTTTTTATAAGCCTAACATTATTTTAATGGTTTTAATTAAACCTCAACTTTTCAAACTTTATGTGGTTCTCATTTGATCCATGTGTAAAGGAATTTGGTGATAGAAAATGCCTACTCTTTTGTGCCTAATAAACAGGGCCCCCATTTGTTAATTTTCCAGTTTTGAGATAGCCAGAGTCATATGTTGCAATCCTCCCTGTTTATTAAATTTTGAAATTTTATTCTTCCAACTTTTTTATTTTCAATTTTTATTATTTTTATTTTTACTTTTTTCATATATATTTTTTCTCAGGAAAATATCTTCTTTGATATTATTTAGTGGTGTGAAACAAATATAAACAATCAGATTGCACAAAGCTAGCATTTGGAGTAGTAAATGTATAAGTTTGATTTGTTCCAAATCCCAATTTGTTTATTGATCTTCCCACCTTTCGCAACACCCTCATTTAGTGTTTATTAGGCACGAAAGGAGTACCCAATCAGTCTTAAAACAGAAATAATTTTTGCATTTATACATGTTCCATGATCAATTTTTAGTTACTCCATTTTTGATTACATTTTTAATCCTCCCAGTTGTAAGCTCTTCTTGAATTTGAAATTTTTCTCACATTTAACATGAAAAAGCAGGAAGAGAACTCACTGGCCTGTTTTCCACTGGACTCTTAAAAAGCTACCAAAGTGACAATCACATTAAAACTATGAATATTGTCACAAGGCTCTTAATTTAAGAATCCTCCATAGTGTAGTGGTTAACACTCTCACCTTTGACGAAGCGACCTGGGTTCCATTCCCAGCCAGAGCAAAAATTTATATCTTGTATAGAGGTTTACGGATGAGACATTGGGCAATGTTTCCACATGGAGGGACCTACTGTCCTCCCAGGGCCATGTCCACAACCTTAAGATCATTAATTTTCATGAGGATTAATTTTCGTGAATTTCACGAATTTTGCCCCAAATTGTGAACATTTGTGCTCGCGAAATATTTGGGAATGCTTAATTCGCGAAAATAAGTCCTCACTAAATATCGTATAAAGCAAATCACAAAAATTTATCCAGAAATAAAATTAAGTGAATGATAATAGCACATCAGCCAGGATGCTCAGGATGTTTGTCAGATATCCAGTCTAGTGAAGCCCTAAAGAGTGGGTGAGTATCTGGGTTAACGCAAGTTAATGAGAACAAAAACAATCTTTAAAGGAATCAATTTTTTAATGCTAAAAAAGTCATAGACAAGCAAATATTCAGTCAATAATCATATATTCGGTTGCGAACTTTTTTTGGGCTCCGTGTTTATCAAACAATGTATTAATCTTTTGCCATTTTTTGTTCCTTTTACCCGCATGCAATCTGAATATTTTGGAGAAAATTATTTATTTGCTCGGTTTGTGAAAATAAAACCTTACAAAAAATCTAAAAAAGCTTCATTCGCGAAAATAAGTCCTCGCGAAATGCAAAAAAATTCGACTCGAGAAAATGATCTTAAGGTACATATGTATATGGTGTGTGTGCCACTAGTCTGACAATATACATTAATTGTCCTCATCAGCTAGTGATGTGTATGCGAGTGAGTGTCTACTAAGTTAATACCTAACTTAAATAGAAAGAAAGAAAAAAACAACCCTAAAATGAAGCAAATTACTATTAATTTCTTTTTCATGTTTGCTTTTTCCAGGGGGTTAGAAGAATACATACAGGTTAATTATCTTACCTCACTTCTCTTAACACAAAAGTTGTTGTGAAGTATGTTCAGCTCAGGAAATTCAGCCTGTAACAAAACATTAACATTAACATTACGGTGAGTACAACTTTGAAATCGCTGACTGAACAATTTTACATCAGTCATATCAAACCAATGTATGCAGGTTAACCCTTTATTCAAGCACCTTGCTGTAAGTCCTAAATGCAAGATACTAAGTAAACTTACACAGTTTACTTAAATGAGTTAACCAAAACATTGACCAAACCAAAAACATTAACATTAAACAGTATTAAATTCTTTCAGTGAAATGATATTAAAGGAGAACGGAGGTCAGAAAACAACTTGAGCTCAAATGATAGAGCATATGAATACAATTTATGGAAAAAATTCCAAGTAGCTTCAAAAATATGACACAGTCGTTACCATTTTGTTACTTTCCACCGAAGAAAAAAGTGTATGGCAATGAGACTTGGTGATGTGGGAAGGTTTTTATTTGTTGACTTGAGTGGTGAGTGTGATTTTCAGATAAATAATTCCAAGGCCTCACTCAATATAAAATAAATACTGGATACTATTCATCAGAAATAATTCAAATAAAGTAAGAATTTTACTGCTTATAACTAGCATATTTCTTGGATAGATGTATTATAGATTATTGTGTGTCAAATTGGTGATCGCAAGGGTAAGAAAATGAGCAAATATCTTTTATTTGCAATGTATGTTTTTGTTCATTACATTTTAAACTAAACTGAAGTGTTAGTATATTGGCATTGTGATTTAAGCATCCATATATCCATAAAAAGTTTTTACTTTTATCAACATTACAACAAATTGATGTTTAAAAATTTATTTTGTTTTAATATCAAGGCATCTATTAATTATTTCTTTTGTATATGTTTATATACATAGTCAACAAAGCATCTAATTTCTTCTCCACAGGTTTTCAGTATTAATTCTAACTCCCATGTTGTGTTTGTTTGATCTTACATGCCACACATCAGTTTTAAATCTATACAGGTGTGATGTCACATATCAAGTGCTCTCATCACTAACCGTGAAAGAAAGACAATGAAAATTACAGCAACCATAGCAATAAAGAAATGTTAATCATGAGCAGAATTTATGCTTAGAAGCAGTTTTTTCCAGTAGGTTAGAAGCATAAAGGAAAATATTTACTAGACCTCCAATTCTCCTTTAATATAATTTTTGTTTTGGTGAAACAAGGATAATAGAAGTTTTCGAGATAACGGAAGATTTAATTCCTACATACTGTACCTGGCCAAGCAGTAAATAAAGACAGAAAAAGTAACAAATTAAATTTTTTTAAATAACCTTTGGAAATCTATCAGCAGGTTCATTTTTGATTACTGAGCACTTTCGTTCATTTTTGGTTACTGAGCACTTTCGTTCATTCTTGATTACTGAGCACTTTCGTTCATTTTTTATTATTGAGTACTTTTGTTCATTTTTTATTACTGAGCACTTTCGTTCATTCTTGATTACTGAGCACTTTTGTTCATTCTTGATTACTGAGCACTTTTGTTCATTGACATCCATCTCAGTGACTTTATCAATAGTTTCCTTCTCCTAAAATATAAACATACTTCAAATAAATTATAGTCAAAATTATAGGTGGTATCTGGATATAATTAATATGTTTTGTAGCAGGCAAAAATGGGTCACTATTTTTAAAACAAAAAAGTCAAGAAAAACACCAGAGGATAGAGTGGCAATAGCTTAAAAAGCCACATTTGAAACATTTTGACAACTGGGGGCTTATGTATGCAGTGTCATTTCACTCAAAGAAGTAGATGTTTCACTGTGAAATGTTTAGGTGCATCTGTGTCATTTCTGTAAATCTGGTGTTTATTTTGAAACACTAAGTGCATCAAAATGATGTATATGCCTGTGTCAAGATTTTGATTATATCTAGGAAAACCTCTGATGCACTGGATGTTTCAAGATTTTGATGTTTGGAAACACCTGATGTTTCAATACACATTAGAACAGGAAAGATCATAAATGTTGGAAGATGCCGAAGTGCATTGGAAGATGGCGAAGAACATTGGAAGATGGCAGAGGTTCAAAGATAGCGAAAAGCACTGGAAGATGGTGAAGTGCCTTAGAAGATGGTAATTAGCACTTTAAGATAGCTGCACACATACACTTTAAAAATGGTTAATGCCGATTTCTACTTTTATAAATAAACCACTCAGATGATAATAAAATGTCCCTCTGTATGACGTTTTTTGCCAGTTAACCCTATTTCACATGGGCTTTTGGTACTCCCTTATTTCACATGGGGGAGGACTTTTTTGGCCCCCTGCTTTTCACAGCTTCTACTAGTGATTGGCCTAAAAACTTGGCATGAAGATACAGTAGGTCTAATTAAAATATTGGATTTTAGCTAAAAATGGTAGCCATGTTATGTAACTTTTTGCTGATGTCAGCAAAATTCACTAAAATTAGCATTTTTTTGTTTTTTTACATAATTCATCTTTGTGAATATTAGTGGAAAAAGAAAATAATTTTTATTACTGTATGTGTAATATTCCTTTCTAGAAATCATGTCATCAAAAATCAGTTACATTTTATATTTAGAAAAAATGGATTTCATAATAGAATTCACCAGTAAATATTACATGCATCTGAAAGGTTTTAGCATCAAAGTATAATTATTGCAATTTCTACACTTCAGTTTTTCTAAATTAGTTTTTCATGAAAATGAGGCTGTGACTGGATGTACTTAAATTTAAGAAGTGTTAACCCTACTCATCATTTGCATAGTCTGGTAACATTTCATGCATCAACAGCTATAGGTACTCTGCTTAGATGCAGCTACATGTTTCCAAGCAAAAACATTAGAAGCATAGCTGTGACACGTCTACTGTTTCAAAATCCCAAATTTTCTAATTTCCAGTAATGCATCAAGTTGAAACAGCTAGTGTTTCGACCTGATGCGTTATTAATGCATCGCCTTGAATCATAAGTTGCATCATCTTGATACATTTAATGTAATGCTATGAGTACTCATACATGGTGCTCCTAAACATTTGATGGTAAAATATCTACTTCTTTGAGTGTTGGTTATAAAGACACATTTTCCTGATCTATCCATTTTTTTTCATTTTTAACATGTATTTTCATTTTCATAACATGCTTGCACTGGTTAATCCAGGTGTACCTTTCCAAGGAAAACTTGGGTAAAAAATTATGCCTAAAATTATGATCTTGATACCCTCCCAATGCCCTCTTTGAGGGTAGCAATAACCAAAAATATGACCATCTATTTGAGTTCAATGCAACAATTTACTATTGCTTAATATACAGTGGCATAGGAAAGGATTTAGTACTGGGGGGGGGGGGGCACAAATTGAATTATTGCTGCAGTGACTCTGTGAGCCTCCCCCCCATGGTGGAGGCCAAAGGGCAGAAATCTTTGGAGACATTTGTGTCTCTAGATTGGCAGAAAATGCACTTCCCCATGTGTTTAGATTATTTATTAGGGTATGATTTTATGTAACAATATGTAAAGTTTTTACTGCAAAATCGGCTATGGATTTAAGAGCGCCGTAATTGTTAAATAATGTGTAGACACCTGGTGTAGACACCTGGTGTAGACACCTGGGTCGCTATTCATACTTGTTCTTTTTATGTCACTTACATCATTCAAAAAGCCTTTGTTTGTTTTAAATTTAAAAAGGGGTTTTTTGGTCTGCAAATTATATGGGGGGGGGAGGGAGGGCGGCACCCTGTTCCTATGCCCCTGATATAAAAGAATGTCTATTTTCTGTGTAGAAAGCTAATGAAATTGAAATTTTAAATTACTTATTATTAGTACTATGAGATGGCAGATAATGTATACCTCCTTTGGAACACAACCAACTGGCTTGCTATTCAAAAGCTCTTTTAACTGTGAAAAAGATGAAACAAGGCCTAAAAGTTAAAAATGATAACATAAATATAACAAAAAAAATGACAACAAAAACAGAAAATAACATTTAGAAACCATAACCCTTTCTTCCTCATGAAAAGTAAACACGGGATATATCAATTTTTGTTTAACATGTTTGGTAAAACTTTTTCTTACTTACCCATCTGGATATGATTTTCTATGAGCTTCAAGTTCTTTGGTTTGCGGAGAAACGTCCAGAGATCCTCATTTTCATGTTGCCTTTGGATTATTCCAGTCTTCTGTAGGGTTGATTCTACAGCCATGAGTCTATAAGTTTTACTGGGAGGTGACCTTGTATGAACCGATGAAGATGGACAAAGGTTAGAGCTTCTTTTCTTCAGTTTATTGTTTTGTTTCTCCTATAAATCAAAAAGCATACATAAAATAAATATTTGCATCAAGAACTTTGATTGCTTGGAAAATTTGGAATTTTCTTAATGTAAATTTTTTTTTTTCCACTCAATAAAATTATGGTTTCCTATTCCATATATAATTTATTCACAATTTATTCTCTATGCTCAGTGATGAGAGAAGTATCTTTAAAATGTAATATCTACTATATGTACTTATTATGAATATGTCCCAAAAACTATAAACAGCTTACATATACACGTTTTTTCTGTTTACATACATACCTGATTTTCTTTCTCTTGTTCTTTTACAGTAAGATATCCAAGTTTTCTTTCTGTCCTCTGTTTGTCAACCTTTTCAATTAACTTCCTGTGCAATACTCTCTTGTAATGATCACGTAACTTTGTCAAATCATTCATTGCATCTTTGTATATCTACAAAAAACAAAAATACACTTGTCATGGCATATTCTAGCATCAAAGGGCATGCGTGGATTTTCCTAAAACAATTATAAAATGGGCACATCTTTCATTCAGACTTCCCAATTTGGGTGCATATTTGAACATTTTAGCATCCCGAAATATGGTACTGCCTTCGTTAGTTGAAAGCAAAAAAATATCTAGAATGTCCCCTGCTAGTATGTATCACCAAGGTATATATTAAATGTTGTTTTAACAAAAAAAAGTGGATAAATTTGATTACTATAATCTCTGTCTATGTTTTTAGATTAAGATTGTGGTCTTGCATATAGTTTAACATCCGTATACTTCAGAAGGCAATGTTATTGTTACAACTCATTACATATAAGGCATGGCATATGCAACATTGTTTGTGTCATGGTCTTCCGCAGATCTATCTTACAATCTATCCAGTTATTATCAATTAAAAAAACAAAATTTAATTCTTACTTTCTGCCTTGCTATTAATCTTTCCATCTCCTTCTCACTCAATTCTTTTGAAGCACTTTTCATTGATTTAGGAGTTGTGATTTCTTCCTTTCTTTTCTCACCCATTTTTCTAAAGATTTAATTTAATAAAAATATAATGTCAACAGCATTTCCAATAGAAACAAACAAACTGAATAGCTCAAAGAAAATCTTAAGAAACAATCTTTTTTTTAAAGATTTTTATGGGAATTTGTAATGTTGTGTGTAATTTTTGTTTTTTCCCTTATATACAGTATATACACTCTTTAAAAAAAATAAGAAACTAGTTTTTGCTCCAGTATCAAATAGTTTCTTAAAAAATTGGGGTTTTGAGTACTAAATGTTTCTTAACGTATCTTGGAAAGAAAACTTATGTTAACTTTTTACTTCATATCTTTGAACTTGCATTAATATATATACTTCTTTCTCCAATCTACAACACAAAAATAATGTTCTGTTTAGAATCACTTGATGAACATTTCAAACGTGTTGTCAATTTCATGAATTTATCCATGCAATTCATTCGAACTAAAACTAAAAAAACATGATAAATACATCAATTCATAATGAATATTGCTAGATGGACAAATTCTGTTTTCTGTTGTAACACTAGGCAGTTTCTTAGTATCTTATTGCCCAGTACTAATAGTTTCTTAAGTTTAGAAGTGCCGAGTAGTGGGTTTCTTATAAAAGAGTTTCTTATAGGAAAAAAAGTATATAATCACACAAGTATATTATGAAATTACAGTATGCATGGGACATTTTTTCATTGGGAAATTTGTGGTGCATTTGCTGAAGTTTGCCTGGTCCTTAAAATAGTCCCCTAGTTCATTCGTTCAATTATGCATGATGTATATATATATATATGCTCAGCATTATATTTATTTGCCTTTGTGATGCATTGTTGTCTCACATTCTATACCAGTTGTTGTTCACTTGCTACATTTGAGCCTGTACAGTTATCTTGAATGCAAATATTTTTTAGCATAGGGAATACTTAAAACTTCTCCATAACAGCTATCCAAATGTCAGTGACATATACTTCAGATTAAATAAGCCAACATACATAATCAGGAACCAAATATTATAAACATGGAAGGGTGAGGTGTTTAGAAGATTTTTACTAGTACACTGCTGTCTTCTGTTTTGGGGTGGTTTTGGCACATTTTGTGTGGTTTTGGGCCATTCCATATTTTAGTAACAACGAGTTGGAAGTGAAGCCAGAAATTCGCAGAAAATGTTCAAAAACCAAGTGTTACAAAATGTCATTTGCTCAACTTTTACCTCAACTTAATATTTCTTAAATTCTGTAAATGGTATATGAAAGAGTAATTTGAACTTCTTCGAGAGTGATTTTCTATATGGTGATATAGAGCAATATTACTTGGTCATAAATATCAGCCACTTTTTGGCCAAATTATGGACATTGAGTACGGCTGTTAAAAAGTTATCATTAAGTTGTATTTGCAAACTCTGACCAAAACAACGTTTTTGTATTGTTTTCCAAAAAAGATAAATCTTTAACATTCCGAAACTCCCATATGATTGAGACTAAAATTCAATAAAATATTAACAAAAAACTCCGGAACAAAAAAATGATAGAAAATTAACAAAGAAAGAAAATAGAAGATGAAGATGATAAAAAATTCAATAAAATCTTAAATTTTGTAATGTTTATTGACATATATATACATAGGAAACCAAAATCCAAGGTTGTTTTTCTCAAAAACACAAAATTGATAAAAATATTACAAAATTAATTCTGATTTTATGATTGGGAAATGAAGGAACACAGAAAATTCATATTTCAAATCTTCTTCTGAACTATATTAACTCTTACACATGATAAGTGCTAGAAATTATGAATCATAACACAAAAACATTAATATTAACAAAAAAATGAACGTGTGTTTTACAGCAAAAAATTTGGTGCTGTGGAAGATTGACCTAGAAAGTGATTGAAACCTTCATTTTGGTTGATTCTTATAAATGAAACACCAAAATTGAAAATTCCAGAGAAACTTTTCAATGATAAAGATTTAACACACAACAGTTGGATAATTTCTTAACAATTAACAAGCTGTTTGTTATAATCTTATCATTTTTTGGTTGATACAGATATTTTTCCCTGCAAAAATGTTTAGGCTGTGGTTAGTTAGAAGTTCGGTCATTGTTCGTTTTCTCCAAAAAATTGTAATGCACAATGCAGTAATTATTAATTATTTTCTAGTGATGATGAACAAAGATTTAGTTTATTACCTTGCAACACTTCAACAAATGCACACTCTTGTGTATATATATAAATATATATTATATTATTTTATACAAAAAACTACCAAAATCACCAAAAAACTACCAAAATCAAGGAACAACTAAATCATAGCATATGAAGGAAGATTTTTTCACTCAGTTGTTAAAATCAGTAACTTCTAGGGGGAGAGAGTATGAATGAGATTTATTAACTTACATGTTGAGAAAGGAAGGTTTATTTAAG
>JANTOQ010764224.1:7500-15497 GCA_027564595.1 Bythotiara depressa | reverse complement strand
CTCTAGTGTGTTAAAGTACTACTTAAATTGTCAACACCTCTACAGAGAAACTCTAGTGTGTTAAAGTACTACTTAAATTGTCAACACCTCTACAGAGAAACTCTAGTGTGTTAAAGTACTACTTAAAGGAGAATGGAGTCTTGGATTTTTTAAGCTTAAATTTGTCTTATTAATGTCTAATAATACTGAAAAGTTAAAAAAATTCCCCCATAAAAGCTTTTACATACATAAAAATCCCAATAAAAACTTACAGACGTTGTTTATGAACTACCTACTACGGTCGTTTCTGGAACGCACCTGTGTTCATTAAAATTGTGACGTCATTTTTGCGTCCCTTTATGTATGTTTATGTCGATATGTCGCGTAAATGACACACAAAATTAGTGCTCAGAGACTTTTTCATTTTTAGTGGACGACGATAAAATGGCGAGCAGCGTGAGGCAATATTACCTAATTTTGTAAGCGCAGCGTGAGGCAATATTACCTAATTTTGTAAGCAAATATTATCCGAATTGAACATTTTTGTGGCGTTAAGCTTTCTAAAATTGATTTTTCAATTGTAATGAACAAATTTAGACTGAATTATTTTGAACCCATCGTTCTCCTTTAATACTCTAAGATACTAGAGGTTTTCACTTTCTTTTCACTTCTTCGAATCTAACACAGCTCTTTCCAGGTTAGAATCATCTTGAAAATATTAGAAGTAGAGTCTAGTGATAAGCTACCACAGACAAGAACATTTCTCTATACGCTTGATACTGTATAAACTTTATAATACTATCAGTACAGGGGTAAAAATAAATTATTTCAAGTTTAAACAAATCAAATGAAGTAAGTGATATAAAAAGAGCAATATTAAAGGATGAATAGCGACCCAGCTGTCAATTCTAGATAATTAATTTAATAAGAAACGTATAACAGAAAGGGGTTATTTTTAAACGACCCAATGAACATGGGTTACTTGCAAATGACGATTATTAACGTCGTTACAACATCTTTGCTACTTTTCAACTTTTTCCTTTATTTTTCTTGATTGTAATTGATGCGTAAAAGAATGATCAATTTATTTATTCCTGAAAAATTTGAGTAAAAGAGTAAAAGGAGCATATGTGAAGCATTGGGAGAAAGTTTGAGAAAATATTTTTTTATATATGGGAATTGTTATTGAAGAACTGCTGATAGAAGTGAACTTGATTAAAAGGTAAAGATTTTGGATAAGACTCGGATCTTGTCAATAATAAAAATGTTTAACGAAAAAGAAAGAAAGAAAAAGTTCGTGGAAAGCTTGTTTCTTTGTCAAGATTCTCCAAATAAACAGTTCCCACTATTGTACATATAGTTGTTTTCTTCATTTTTGTGGAAAGAAGGAGCGCCTATTACTTATATTCCAGAATCCTGATGTTCGTTCTGTTGCTGTCATACAATACTAGTAAGGGATTATATCAAAGCTATCTTCCTTTCGCCAATGAGTGCTATATCCGAAAGCAAATTTAAAGTCCTATCCCCAAAATTCATATTTTGAACAGTTACGTACCACAAATTGCAAAACATTTAGGGAATTTCCAAATCCCCAGACGAACGTTTGCAGTGAAAACTCTACATATCGTTACGTAAAATCATACCCAAACCCACAACCATGGGGAGGCAAAGATCACAGACTCTCTGGGGTAAGGTTTCATTGTGTTCTCTCAATACTAAATCCTTTTTATGCCCATGAAACACCAGAGCAATCTTTTGTTTGACAAAGTTTAGTGTTTGTAAATATTCCATGCGTATGTATACGTACCAAATGTCGGCGCATGAACCACGATGGTCAAGCCACAATATAATTTAATAGCATCACTGCTGGAACACTGGAAAATTGTAAGTCTGTAAATGTGTAGCGATTAAAGTATTATCATTTTTCAACTTCAGTTTCATCATTCAAATTATATCTCCACAAAAAATAAAATATTTGACATAATTCTAAATCATTAGTTTGATACAAAACGAACAAAATAATTAATAATAATATTTTTAAGTTCTGTTTTCTTAAATAAATGGTGTTTATACAAATAATGGAGGCAATTACAAAGTTAAAAAACAGTAGTCATAACAAGCTATCCAGAAATGACATTCTCACTACTAATTCTTGAATAAAATTGATATTTATGCTGTTTCATATCATAGTCCATTCTTTGTAAGCTGTCATTAATTCAGTTTCCAGAAAACACAAATTTGGGCAGGAACTAACGGCAAATCGGATAGGTTTGCACATGCATTGTATTTGTCCTTATTTAACTGACTTGTGCGTTGCAGGTTGTCATAAAGCCCTAAAATGGCCCATTTATTAACCAAGAAAGCCTATTGTCCATCCGTGTTGAATGATCACGGTGAGATTAAGTACGTAAGATTCTTCCCGTCACTTATCAATTGAAAACCATAAAAAATTTAAATTATTGCCCCG
The DNA here is from genome assembly GCA_027564595.1 of Bythotiara depressa. Classification (NCBI taxonomy): domain Eukaryota; kingdom Metazoa; phylum Cnidaria; class Hydrozoa; order Anthoathecata; family Bythotiaridae; genus Bythotiara; species Bythotiara depressa. Next base: position 13,051 of record JANTOQ010764224.1, on the reverse strand, counting down.
TTGCATACTTTAGTATTACTTGTAGAATGGTAATTTGGCAAATTTACTACTGATTATCATGGCAAAAAATTATGAACAGGGTGGTTGTTTAGTACCCTGAACTGTTCGTATTTTTTTACCACTATTCACATTTTACCCATAATTAGAAATCTATACTTTTCTACCATATAGAACTCATGCAATATGTTCCTGTTGGATGGATTTGAGATACTATCCTATGGATACACAAAAATGTCCTATCATGTTTGAAAGTTGTAAGTAGTTATTAGTAATGTCTTGCACCATTGAATGCAATAGCTAAGACTTGGAGTACATCAAACCCCTTTTTAAATGAGAATATGTATATTGTATACCGGTATACATTAAAGGTCTTACAATGTATGTTTCTTATTTGTAAGTTCTTAGCTTTATTTATTTGGTTCATTCTTCTTGGAAATTGTTAATAATTTAAACATTCTCATTTAACTATACAGATGCGTTCAACACAGATCATGTGAGGCTACAATGGCACGTTACACCAGTATTTTATGGTGAAGAACAAAGTATACAACTTACTGGATATGATATTAAAAAAGTAACTGCACACAAACGTAGCGACCCTATTCAAGTGGGAGGTGAGTTTTCATTTAAGAAACCTTATAGTTTTAGGAAGAAGCAAGGTGTCCTACAGGTTACATCTAATTTCATTTTACTTGTATATCCAATAATTAATTGGAAAGACATGAGGGTTGTTTTGAATCGTTTAAAATATGAATGTTTTGTGTTTATGTTTTGATACCAAGTGTGAACGTGGCGTATGGAAAAGGTTCCATATAGTTTTGTCTATTTCTAATCAAATAAATAATGCTCAGAAACATGGGAAACAAATTAACACTTGCTTTGTAATTATTTATTGACTAGCTACAAAATGAATCTAAATGTATTGATATTTCTCGTCTCCTCGGGAACTGCTCTGAAAACGGAGACAAAATAAATGTGTAAGTAAATAAGTAATTAGTACTCATAAGCGAATGGTTAGGAAAATATCTTGTTTAATTTTTGGTTGTTGTCAGAGATTGATAAATCAAGACGATTTAATGCAAAGTCTTACAAAATATAAATAGATTAATTCATGATATCCAACAATAAATGTGGAAATATCAAAATCAAACGCGAAATATTTTTGAAATGTTGGTTAAGAATATGAAGAAATTGGTGCTAAATCGTCTTTCAAAGCAGCAATTCTTACTATTATAAAAGAGCAAGAAAAAAAAAACAATAGAAAAGTTAGAAACTTCACATGCTTTTAACAGCATCAAACTACGGTTCCGTAGATTACATATTTTGTAACGGAGCGGCTTTGACTATTTTACTGGGACTCTGTCTGCCTAAAAACCTTTATAGCCCATGTGGTAGGTATTCCCATGTTACATTATCATGTGTAGATTTCAGGTACGTGTTAATCAATTGCTTGCAATTTTCCTTTTACCACGGGTTAATTATTGGAAATCTAAAGAAAGTTAAAGTCGGTTAAGTTGTTAAGACCAATTGGTTCTTTATAAAATTATAAAGGTTTATAATAAGAATTTTGAGGAAACCAGAAACTAGTTTCCTTATTTGGTTTAACAGGTGTATATCTATTAAAACAGTTTCTATTCTTGTCTATTAGGAAACACCGAGTTTTATGATCATTTGATAGTTGAAATCACAATTGAAAGAACGTTTTTATACTACCTATACCGAGCTTACATTCCATCTATTTTATTGATGGTTTTTACTATGGGATCATTCTGGGTACCAGCCAGTGCAATACCAGGAAGGATGACTTTGATTGTGACATCATTCCTGGCAAGCACATTCATTCTTGAGAGTGTCAGTGAAAGGACAGTCAAAGTGTCCTACACAACACCGATTCAACTATTTTTGGGAGCGAATATTGGATTCATTGTCATCAGTATCATAGAATATCTTATTATCTTAAGTTCCAAAGAGAACCGTTCACAGGTATGAACCAATATCATAGTATCAGTACGAATAAATACACTTAGCTATTTGATAGGACTGAACTACCTGATTTTGAGGATATATCGAGTAAACAATTTTATAGACCAAAATTCCAGGCTTCCGGAAAAGAAGGGTTAAGTCGTAATTGCTAAAAGCGATATTTTCTACACTTTCATCATAGAATCACAATTGTGTAACTGCGTAACTGAAACATAGAAGTAAATAACATATACGGTTACTATACAACTGTCTATACCTTTGTACGAATATGTTATTATATCATCCTTGTGCATAAAGGCCTCCTTAGTATTCTGAAGGGAAATTCTGAGATAATTTGCTCTAAATTTTAAAGGAGCAATGATATGGTATTATCACCAATATTTCGATATTTCTCTGACCAGTTCTTTTTACTCTCAACTTTAAGAAACTAAAAACATTAAAAATTAAAATATTTAAAACAGCAAGTTGGAACAACTTGTCTAACGTTATGTACCAACTCATAGATCCTTTAATTGTTCTAACATTATGTACCAACTCATAGCTCCCTTAATTGTTCTAACATTATGTACCAATTCATAGCTCCCTTAATTGTTCTAACATTATGTACCAATTCATAGCTCCCTTAATTGTTCTAACGTTATGTACCAATTCATAGCACCTTTAAATGTTCTAACATTATGTACCTATTCATAGCTCCTTTAATTGTTCTAACTTTATGTACCAATTCATAGCTCCCTTAATTGTTCTAACATTATGTACCAACTCATAGCTCCCTTAATTGTTCTAACATTATGTACCAACTCATAGCTCCTTTAATTGTTCTAACATTATGTACCAACTCATAGCACCTTTAATTGTTCTAACATTATGTACCAACTCATAGCACCTTTAATTGTTCTAACGTTATGTACCAATTCATAGCTCCTTTAATTGTTCTAAGTTTCAGAGCATCTAATGTAATCCCAATTTTAGTATGTAAATTATAAAAATTCATGCCCAAATTTAGAGGGAACAATCACGAAAATTTGACACCATACCAAACAATTACAATGGATCCTACGAAGTAGAACCCATTGAGAAGAGTATAAATATAACTGAAACAATCTTATATATCGTTAACAACCTAATAGATGAATCAAATGAAGTACATAGATTAGATAAAATATGTCGATTAATTATTCCATGTCTCTACATAATGTTTTGCTGTATCTACTTCACGTATTATGTTGGAATGGCCTGAAAAGACACCGACTAAATTGGAATGATTTGATCGCAAAAAAGAATTTATTTTGTTCTATTATTGGGCATATGACAAATAACGGTAGGGTACAAGCAAATATACGATGAAAGCTTCAGGAATTATGTAGTAAAAGGTAATCGATGTCTACTTATTAACGAAACTCAAAAACAGTCAAAACGAATAATTTGGTAGACGGCGATGGTGGCAACGGGTTCCGATAAAGTTGATGCAACTTGCTGATTGTGCTATATTGCCATCATACGCTGAAACAAACGCCGCTGTTCGTAAGGAACAAGATTTTTCTGTTGCTTTCTTTTTTGTAAATAAATATACCTTTAAAAATGTATTTGCATAGTACAGCAAAGAGAGTTTATGTTCAATCATACGCGTGTCCGTTTAGCTTATATTTTATTTTCCTTAAAGCAAATTAATTGTTGTTGTCTCGCACAGGGGTCTTTGTGGATACGCATTCATGGAATTGGTAATCATTGTGCCAATGTTTACAATATTTTCCTGAAACAATCGTTTAGTTTTCATACTTACCGCTATATTTCCTGGATACACCTCCGGCCTATTGTCCTAATAGTAACGCCTATAATGTTATAAAAGATCATGGAGACTTATCAACAGTTGCTAAGTTTATTTTTATTTTTATTTCCAATAAGTAACACCTCTGGAAAACGCAAATCAGCAAAGAAAAGAATTTAGATATGAAATATTTCTGGGGACAACAGGAACTATAGGATTAAACTATCAAGACTAAATGATTCTTCATCAAGTAATATTAAATGAACTTTTAATCTTGCACCTCCAATCAATTCCAGTGGAACCTCCGTATTCCAACCACCGGGTTATTTGAATTTCGAACATTTTCATGTTTCGAATAGCAACATTTTGAAGTATTTAATCGGTCCATTCAGAGTTGAAAATTTCCAGACGGTAAGTAGAAAACAGAAATTGGAATAGGAGCTACACTTTATTATGAAATACTCCAAGTGATCAAGTAAACTACATGACTTAAGTGCACTTGCCCAATAGAGTAAATCTTTATAATAGCACTCACAGATTAATCTTTAGTATTCCAGTCTGAATTTATATATATATAACATATATATGACCAGAGCATTGTCCTATTTTGTGCGCAATACCCAGACGTACGCAAACACTGTAATATTTTATGCAAATCCGTGACTAAAATTGGTGAGCGCAAGGGCCGTGAAAATCGTGTCCCTTGTGAGCGTTTAATACCCCGAAGTAAGTAATATAGAGCTTGCATTGAAGACACTAATGGCGTGACCATACATAATGGAATATAATTGGATACCAGCAAGATAGCATTTTATGCTTTTAACTGAAATGCGTCGACTAAGGTATGACGCGTAGAGGATCAAATTATTCTCGCTGATAGGGAAACGCACTAAAGTTGCATGATGGCAAAATACGGAATAATCTTGAAATGCATGTTGGTAGGAGCGACGAGTAGAAGCAGCAAGGGACTCCAACATTAAATTATGAGCTACTGTGGCAAGATGCTACAAATGATAGGAGGAACCTGTGAAGGCTGTGGTTCTGCTGCAGGACATAATTGGAGAAACTGGGAAACCTGTAAACGAGATAAAAGGTCTGCAAACTTATTTGTATGATCTGGGAAATGACGAAACAAAACATTAATATTACGTTATGCTACAAATAAACAAAAGGGCCTAATTAAATGTATAATATTAGTGTCTAAACAAAAACCTTTTTTCCAGACATCGCAGATAGGTTTGTTGTCTGTACATAAAACTATTTGCTTGTTGGACAGAAAATAACTCCAAGTGTGTACTGCAGCTACGATGGCAAACAGTTCTTTGACATTGATGTCAGATTTTTCCAAATGAACAGGCCAAGCCAAAGAAAACCATTTGTTATTGAAAAGGCACCAAAGCCACGAGTACCAGATGCATCAGTAAATAAAGAAATTGGATCGGCTGTTATGACTGACTCTTGGATGAAAGAAATGCCATTCCAGGAACTGATAAAATCATTCCACCATAAAATATCTTGTCTAGCCTCGTGATTGATAGAAATATGAAAATATAAGCTTGACACAGTTTTTGACAGGTCAATTAAACGTCTTAAAATATTCTTCCAGGCTTGACAACCTTGGCAGAAAAAGACAATTTGCCATTAAAAGACAATAGTTCTCGTTTAGTGCATTTACGTTTAAGTAACCAAGTTGATAGTAAAGTTTTAAGTTCCAAAAGCTTGTTTTCAAGCAAACGGATAGAGATGGCTATGGAAACGATTTCAATACCCAAATAAACAATGAATGTATTAGGTCCTACA
>JANTOQ010764224.1:0-5000 GCA_027564595.1 Bythotiara depressa | reverse complement strand
ATACAGACTTGCATGAACTGACTTGACTTGAAATATATCCACATAAAAGTATATTAGCAAGACAATAATCACTACATGGAAAAGAAAATGACTAATTGATGGAGATTATCAAATAGGTCTTTTCGTTGTGTAGAAAAGATAGGGAAACGCAAAAGGAAATGCTCAGTTGTTTCAATCGCATTAGTGCGGCAGCCACAGAAAGGATCAAGTGTATCAGCAAAGTTATGACGAAATTTATCTTCACGCTGGCGACGAAAACCTAACCGTAACCTTGTTAGCAGCTGTAGACTAATTGGGTGATGTACATTATAGATTGACGCAGGAACTGGTCGAATAAAAGTTAAAAGAGCTTGTTTAAATGAATCTAGTGAAGGAAGGTTACGTATATATACTTTTTCGAGCACAACGGGAATATGGTTGCTTGAAATCTCTCGGTTCGTGCATCAAAATCTAGTTTCAACTGGGCTGTTCTAAGGCTGTACGACATTATTTTTGCAGTAGGTAGAATATCATTTAGGTATGAAACAGTGAGACCATTTTTATTTTATAAGAGAAGGAGAGTCGGCGACACCATCTTCTATTTTTTAGGCTTTCTAGACACAATTCTTTGTATAATTTTTCACGAGATGTACCTCTTATTGCTCCGATAATGGCTAAAGCTGCATTATACTGCACAAATTCGATTTTTTGGGGAAAACGAATCATTGGAAGGGTTGTCATATATAATGTCACTATAGTCAAAATGTGGCCTAACAAAAGGTTTGAAAGTGCATAAAAGTGTGCCACGAGGTAAATACGTACTGCGATGGTTAATTAAACCTATCCCTTTGTTCGCCTTGCATGTTTTCTCCTTCAGATGATGGTTAAAGGTAAGCGTTTGATCAAGTATCATACTTAAGTGTTTATGGGATTCTACTGACGATACGTCGTTATCATTAATTGATAATGTGGGTTGATGAATTGAAGAATGTTTCCTTGAAAATTGAACTTCAATTGCTTGTTTAGAAGGTTCAGAATTAAAAGACACTTTCCATTGGAAGGCCCACTCACTTATTCTCCTCAGATCATTATTAAGTTTATGTGAACATGAGTTATTACTGAGAAAAGAGATGTATCATCAGCAAATATTTTAATGCTTGATTTTAGACCATTAGGTAAATCATTGATAAATATAAGGAAAAATAGAGGACCAAGTATAGAACGTTTTGAAACTCCAGCTAATTTATTTTTCCAGGAGGATGTGTGATCATTTAGAACGATTCTCTGGAATCGATTAGATAAAAAGTGTTTAATGAGACATAATAGTGGCTCATTGACTCCATATGATACTAATTTAAATAAAAGACCCTCGTACACCGTGTGTTTCCAGGGAGGGACATGCTGCAAATGTTTGGAAGATCTCGTGAGTGAAACACAAGCGTCCTTCTTTCGAAAGCCAACTTGACAGGTTGTAAACAAATTATTGTCCTCAAAATAAGAGTATATTACATCAAATATACATTTTCCAATTAGAGATATTGGTCTATAGTTACTTTTTTAGAATAGTTTTATTTCCTTTTTGGTAAACAGGCACCACATTTGCTATTTTTCATTTTTTCAGGATAATTTCCAGTACTAAGAACATGTTTGAAGATAATGTAAGTAGCATGGCGTTTCAAACATAGAGCATGCTACATTTGTTTGTAAACCCTTGTAGTTAGACTTAACATGGACGTATAAGAGAGATGAACGTGCAACGCTATTATAAAACTCGCGAGCCATGCGCGGTGGTGATTGTTCCCAAGTGAAAGAAGTTCATAATGGTCTTTTGTTTATAAAAACTATGCAGTATCGGTTCGCTGTATTTTAAAAATTCCGCCGTATTTGTAATAGCCTCGATTGCTCATACCAAACGCTATTTCTTTTTAATATTGCATTCAAAATGGTCGTCGTGTTGCTTTTTGAAGATATTATTGTCTCCTTGTTAATAAATATTGAAGAAGAATTAGAAGTAGTTGTCGGAGAAATTCCAGGATATAATTATCGGTGGATCAAGCGCAGGTAAATATTATATCATATTATTTTAACCTACGGTATGCTAGAAGCTACTGCTCTGTGCCTACAGCAGCCCTAGGTACAGAAAATTTAGCCAAACCACGGGGTTAAATCAGCAATTTATAAAATAAGTTTTTTTTGTTTCATTCGGCTCAAAACCGCTTATTTAAAATCAAAGTGTTATATACTAAAGTGCTATATACTAAAAATAGGTATACTCAAATTATACAATAGACAAGCCTTGAACTTAATTTCAAATCCTTATTTATGTTGTTTGCATTTCTTTTCAAAATTGATGTTTATTACTATATATATATATATATATATGGCATATACTTCCTGATTGATTAAAATATTTGCTTTACGACAGGTAGGATGCCTCTGTTGATGAGTGACATTTTATAAAAACAAGAGGACACATTTTATACACATTCTACAGTATGGTGCTACATACTATATTATTATTAGTATTACGTTTTAGTAATTTAGATATTAAAAACAAAAGGTTTTTGAGCCACCACAGTTGGCAAATTATAAAAAAATTGACTGGTACTTAATGTCAGAAAAAATAGAAATATCAGTGTTAGGACATTTCCTACCTTGTAAATACATGCTATTACTATTAAATACATGTTATTATTAGTGTTTTCTTTGTATTTATACTAATTATATATTAACTAGTTTCTAACATTCTTTGTAATTTCCACATATGGACCTGTCCTGTTATATATATGTTTTATTTAATAAATCTTATACGACCAAGTTATAACCTTATATGGGTACTCTGAAAAGCACATTTCTGAAATAATCCCTGTGAAAGAGAGTGAATGTGCTGACGACATCAAAAGGCGTGGCCAATACACGTATAGATGTTGATATATTACTTTACCAAGTTCAAACCCATTGGATTTAGTGAAGCACATATCTAAAATAGTTTCTATGAAGGAGGGTGAAGACACTCAAAGGGTGTGGCTAACAATTCAACCTGATATTATCGTAGGGCATGACCCATAATTACTAGCTGTCAAGGCCTAAATTACTTATATCTGACCCATATTTGTACAAAAAACATGTTCCAGAATAGCCTTTGTGAAGGAGAGTGAAAGTCCTAACATCAAAGTGTATAATAATTACATTGATGATGAACCGAGTAACCTTGTCCCTGTGGCCTCTTTCTCTTTTTGATATCGCCTTCCTTCTGATATAAAAAAGAGAAAGAGGCCCTGGGGACGAGGTTGTGATCCGAGTTTTATATATGCATTAATATAATGGGTTATCGTCTATATTTAATTCCGTATAAAATTCCCGTTGTCTATAGATACAACCATTAAAAGTGAATCAGGGCATGTACCAATGTATAAGGTATGGGGTTTGAGTTAGTGTTAGCTATTATAGTGTATGTGTACCTGCAATCATATATGTTGTAACCGAACAGGACAAACGAACTTCAATAAATCTTCTCATACTCTAATGTGTCTAATTGTTCTGATTTTAATTCTCCTCCTTTCCCTGTCTCTCTGTATGCCTAATTTGCTTGTTTACTTTAACTATCATGTCCACGTCAGCTGTTTTTATAAATATTTTGTCTTTATTTTGTCTTAATGTATTTTACATAATGACCCAATTGAAATACTTACCCTTAGATGTTGCTAATTACCTACATTGTGAATATTTTATTGATAAACTATCAATACCATTTGCTATTATTTATGCAACTGTAATAGTATTATGTATGGTAACTTGAAGATTTGTATTTCACTTAACGCCTTGGGATGATTATGTTTTATTATATATATATATATAATTCTTAGTTTTTCCAGAAATCTTTTACGGCAAAGGCCATTACTGATACTCACGTTTCCAAAGAAAATAAGACAGATTATATTAATTTGAATTATCTCTACCTCGCTCTTTTTGAACAAAGATATCCATGCTGTACTAAGAGCTTGTACAATAGATAATGCGTTATTTGAAACAAAGTGTTTTTCTTTCACGAAAGTAACACACACTAAGTATAAATTATTGATACACGTATATAAAGCACTGTACCATCATAAACTTACTTTAACAGTATATATATTATTAGAAGCCTACAAACACTCTTAAAACATGAAGCACCTTTATAATAATCAAGTTTGATCGACAACGTCTTGTAGCTTGTTACAATATATTCTCATATACACGGGCAAATTTATTTCACTAATTAGCACAGGGCACTCCACATGACCAATGACTGACCCTAAAGTTGTCTAGTGTTGGAAGTATGCTGTTTCTATTAGATCCACATCCTTACATCATCAGAAATTTTTGTAACCGGATTTGATACATAAGCATAGCCACCACTATATTCTAAAGGTGTAAACATTTGCAGATTGCAATTAAATTCCTAAAACTTGAACTCAGACGCAATACCATGAAGACTTTTATTGATGCCTGTTGTTCTAGTTGAAGAACCTTTTTGTCTTCAACGCTGTTGTCTTTCACAGACACAGATACTTCAGCATGAAGAGCAAAAGAATACAACATTGAGTGTGTGCTATCTTCTACAGATTTCCCTCATTTTCTATTGGATTTTAAACACCACGCATGCACAATAACTGAAGATGTACATCTGTGTATTAATCTTCTATGTAAATCCATTTTTACTATATATATATATATTTCGATCACTCGAAAACAAACCAGCATTATACTTACGTTCCTGAACCTGATTCTAACATTAAATAACTTCGTTTTCATTTGTATAAATTACATACAAACAAAGGGATGTGCTATGGGCACAAAATGTGCTCCTTGCTACGCCAACATATTCATGAGAATGTTTGAAGAAAAAGATATCTATCCAAAACTGAAGGATAAAATTCAACTTTACTTAACCCTATTTTGGTTGGGCTATTTGATGGACGTTAAAAGGTTGGGGAGGGGGGGTGTAAAATTAACCCCCCCCCCCCCCCCCCCCCCCCCAA
>JANTOQ010763113.1:2628-18693 GCA_027564595.1 Bythotiara depressa | reverse complement strand
TTTGCTCCAGCCGGGAATCGAACCCGGGTCGCCCAAGTCAAAGGCGAGAGCGTTAACCACTACACTACGGATCCATCCTCATTCTGAGGCAAGCGAGGCATCCCCCCACTTGCACCCATGCTGTATGATCACGGTTGCTTCAGTTCCAAGTCTTAAATTTGATGTATCTACGTTTGTATTTAAAAGAGAAGATAATTGTCGTTTTGCTGGTTATATGTCTATATTGCTTGAGAGTGTTCTTTCCAAGTGATGTTTATTTCATCAACAATTGGCGTAGATGACAACAACTGACTAAGATCAATCAAGTTATATTCGTGTAAACACTTATATTTTCAAGTTTACTTTAAAAAAAATTTATTACAATCTTTTTCTGTCACAAGCCAAATTTTGCATTTTATATGTTCATATTTTAATCTACTATTATGTACGAGTACATTGAATTGGCCAATCCACATTACATATATTCTGTACCGCCCTCTAGCAAAATGGCTGCCAGTTAATAAATAACTAGAATAAACAGAAATGGCTAAGTGAAACAGAAAATCTGTTGTTTATTAATAGAATGGAACTTAAGCAAAGGTGAGGAAGAGGAACTTAACAATGGCATGGGTATAGTATAATAATACAATCTCCCTTTACTGTTATACAGCATTGAAGTCTCTGAAAATCAAGGGGTAAAAATTGATAACAAATGTTTTATATTCAATAAAAACAAAACTTTCTTGAAACACTTAACATATTTTATTTACTAGATCCTGTTTGATTTCATAACAATAGGCTAACATAAATATACACTCTTAATTTATGGTAAGAAAAGGAATGAACAAATATTTCAACTACGACTAATTCTTAAAATACACCATAGTCTTATGAACAATTTCCAACTTTTCCATACCCAGAAATTTTGGAAATACATTAATTATGTATAGAGTACTGCTTGATGTGGTAGTAGTACAACTAAGTTCACATAGGATAATGATACATTGGTATCCAACAAACATCTTCATGTCTGGACCACATAAACATATCTTGATGGACTAGCAGGACTCGTGAACTTAACTTTTCTTTACATCTTAGTTTTTGTTACTAATAATTACCTTATGTCAATCCAAAATACTATTTGTTATCATAATTATTATGTGTTATCAAGTAAAATGCTTGATGTGAAACCTTTTCATCTGAAAAAACATAGAGATACTTTATACTTGTAATACTTTATTCACAAAATGTAACTCTCTTGAATGGCTCTTTAGTGCACATCGTATCTTTAGTTGCCGCAAGTTACAGCTGTCGTCATTTCTAAGTTTTCACCCTTGAACACTGTTCGATGCCAACAGTGTTCAAACGGCCCATTCTGTAACCATATTTGCATTAGGCTGTAAAATTAAAAATTTACATATACCTCCACACATCTGCTGATAACCATTGATAAAATTGATATTTTTTAATTCTGTAAAACGTGTACGAGAGGGGAATAAGTCAGCTTTCCCAATAATATCCTCAAAACAATAGCTGAGTGATCTATCGGGTACAAGGTTTTGGTAAATTATCCAAAATTGAAAACAAATGAATCATTTCGATATAAAAAACATTTTAGACTATAAAATCTACCTGATAGATGTTTTTAATAAAGCCAGATACTATTTCAACATTTTATGGTAATTAAACTTTGCAAAACAGAAACAAATTTTGCGGTGGATAAATATGGGGATCCCACCGTGTGTGGGTGGTTGGTTGGGTGGAATCCCAATGTATTACAGAGCCCAAATAAGCCCAGTACTAATAGGGTTAAAAAAATTTACAATAAAGCCAAAGAACAATAAATTTAAATAGCGTTATGATCATTAAAAAAACATGGCAGAACGTTTTATCAAAGGTTTTCAATATGAACCTACAAAAAACAAACTCATTCTGTGTGAAGTAGTACAGAATCAAAGGAGGGCTGGAGTACATACTGTACAACGATATGCCCAAGCACACGAAAGTGTAGGAACTGTAAACCTGTGAAAAAGAATAGCTGGGTTTATTTTCTGTATGCAACTAGATGCATTCAAGTACTTGGAAATTAAAGGTAACTATCGTATAATTTTTCCGAACCTCCTCTTATCTGCTACTAGAGTAAGATCTAGGAGGAGGAGGAGGAGAGCTACATTATTTCTTTTAATTATCATGTCTCCATAATATTTGCAAAAATTAGTTAGATTTTTCTCGAAGTTTGATACTGTATGTTTCACTTTTTAAGTAGAAATGGCACATATCAATCTAAGATCAATTTGGTGTGAAAATCTTCTTTCTTGCAAGGAAAACATATATCTCATTGACGGTTGTCAAAATGAACAGGACATGAACTTTATAAGGTACGTATTAGCTGACCATAAAATTAATTCATATATATTTATTATTTCTCTTAGATATACATTGTATCACGAACCAGGAAAACTTCATTCCATCGCGTACTTCTAAAGGGAAATGTATGGATGACACTCGTTAGGTTACATGACAGAGAAAGTGCGGCTCTGCTAGCACGAAAGTTGTGTCATTTGTGTCAAGTTATTTTATACATATTGTGATAACTGAAACATGGCAAGTTTGGTAACTTTAAGTAAGTAGCCATCACTTTTTAATTTACAATTAAAGTTTAATTTACAAACTATTTAGTTTGCCATGAATTGATTACTCGAGATTCTGTACACCCTATTGCAGACTTTGAGTTACCGGGCCGCATCATTATATTATTAAATGGTTGATGAATTATTTTATCAGAAAATGTAATTTTTGATTGAGTGGAGACTTAGTTTAGAAAACAAGCAGATAACAAACCCTTCATTTTGGATATTATTGCAGCATCATTCAAGGATAAACAACATGTCCTTCCTGTTTCCATTTTGGAAATCTCTAATTTGCTAATGAAACATTTATTTTGGATCCAACATACAGTATATCTATATCATACATACTGTATGTCTGCTCATCTTGGGGAAAAAAAGCCTCAGATAGGGCAAGAGGGTGAACAAACTTCACAGAAGTTGAACTTCTTCAAGTTGATTACAATATTGCTCAACAGTGTACCTTTCATAACATATGGCTTTAATCGATTTATGTTTATTTAGCTTTAAATTTTGTTTTTTCCTTGGACAGAAAATGAGTTGATGTATGGATAGTCAAATATCAAGAACACCAGATTGTGATGTAATTTCATTTGAATTTGTCAAAATATGGCCCAGAAGTGTTGATGCTAACTTAGCTACTAAAGAAGGGGAACTGATAAGTTGTTTTAAGTTATGCATTGAACAGAAATATATATATATGTTTTACCCATGACAATGATTGTTTTAATGTTTGCATTCAATATATATTTATTATTGCTCAAGAGATCAAAGTTTAGGTCACCTAACATATAGACTTCCTGATTATCAATGTTTTCTGTCTCTGTAATGAGAGCAGACATTTGTTTCTATAAAGCCAGTTTGATCTGGAGGTCTGTAAACAATTCCAATCAAAATAGGTTTACAATTTAAGGCTAATTGGTTAATTTCGGCAGTTATTTGATATTTAAAACAAGTAAAAATATTTTTAGGACCCACCCAGTCTGGGCCATCTTCTAAAAGGAGAATATAGTCACAGAAGACCTGTCTTTACAGTTTAAACAGTATTTGTGAAAAACAAGTATTACCCATGTGGCAATAAACTCATATAAAGAATAGGTATCATAGTATGAATAGCAAAGCAAATTAACAATACCTGATGAGCCTTGAAGCAAACCCATTCATAGCAGGTTGTTGTGTAGTCACTTTCTGATGCTTGAAGGTCATATTGTGCCTGGCGGTACCATCGATTAGCTTCAGCAGGCTGTGGATTAGTACTTTTAAATGATGGAGGAGGCCTATTACCGGTGCCATAGAAATAACTCCCAGATGACTGCTCAAAGGAAGACCAATACTCACTAGATGCAGTAGCTTCTTCACGTGCCCATTGATTCCATCTTGCAAAACTTTGTGAACATTCTTTATTTTCTAGCTTATACTGCAGACACTGAAATACATTTGTTGCTATCACTTGGGAATGGCCTGAATTTTTATCAGGATGCCACTTCAAATATAGTCTTCGGATAACTTTTCTCCTTTCTTCTGCAGGCGAGTCTCTTATATTTGCTAAGATGTTATCAATTTCTTGTAATATGGTATCAACATCAAAATCTTCTTCAGGTTGTAGAGCATCTGCATGACTTGTTTTTCCAGCAGTAGTCAAGACAGTGTCAGCACAGCTTGTGTCATCAGTAACATGTTCAACATCATTCATTACATGCCTTTGAAGACCTGAATTATTTTTGAATCTATACATGTCATATCCTTTAACTTCAATTACTTCTGTATCATCTTTTCCAATTTGGACTCTGTACTTGATTAGTACATATCCATTTTCTTTGCTGTTTAAGCATTCTTTCACCTCTCCATAAATATAGGAAATGCTATCATCACCATTTCCTTTCTCCAATGCAATCATTTCACGACTATAAAACAAACCAAAATCTCTTTCAAGTAGAGAATAATGTTCCAGTGGCAAAAGATCTCCAGGGCTTACAACATGGCAAACTGCATCTTTTCGAGGTATATCTTCTTCATCAAGGAAACCTGATATCTCTTCAGATTTAATCACAAACATATTATTTACAAGTGCAGGCATGCCTTTATCTTTCAATCCAAGAAATGATAGGAAACAATTCACAAAATGTAGATGGACACCAACACCCTTACTGTTAGCTGCTACGTAGAAGGTTAGTGTTGGCTTCCATTTTGTAAAGTATTGTCTTTCTGAAGTACTATTGGCAATTGTATTCCCTTTATGGAGTAACGTGGTTTTTATCTTGGACATTGTTTTAATAGTAACATCTTGCATTGTTTTAATCATGGCATTCCAAAGCTTTTCTGTTAGCATCTCTGGTACAAAATCTTCAATCACCCGTCTGAAACCCTCCAAAAATAGATTGCAACATATCTTTTCCTTTAAATCTCTACACAAAGGACTATCTTCTACCTGAATCACATCATGGTCTTCTAAAAAAACCTCTTGAATTGCTGCTCTCAGTTTAAGTGGTTTTAACTCCTTTGGTAAGTGCTTCATGAGATTTCTGTTTACTCTCCTAGCTTCTCCACGTAAATCAGATGAATAGTTATTGAAATCTTTCAATAAAGCATCTCTTTTCTTTTTTTGAATTTCTAAATAACTTCGATAAGTAACAAGTACTGGGTTATCAAATTGTTCCAATCGACGCACTATCTGAAAATCATCGTCAGTAAAATAAACTTCATTAGACAGATAAAGCTTGACATCTTTTCCTGCTAAACTAATTGTAGCAGGTAAATAAAGTTGAGCAGCTGGAGGAAAACTTTTGCCTTCATCGGCACATAATACTTTGGAGAGACAGAATACTGCCATAACAGAAATGTTTACTTGGTTTGCATTTAATATCCCATCTTTTGCATCTTCCTTTAGCTCTTTCAACACTTGCACATAGTGATTTGTATTGCCTTTTTCATGACAACCTAACCTTATAAACAATCCATGGTAGTCTGGCGAAGCTGATACTACATTGATGATAGGCATTACACAGTCATCACTAGATAAGATTGAATTGCTTGGGATATCTAGCATTTCATTGTTATTGACCAGAATACAGGACATGTTTGATAGTGCAATTTTAGTTTCCTCATTCACATTTGCAAATTGCTCTCCTGATAAGAAGTCATAGAAGCAGTCTAAAACGTTAGCAATGACTGATGCTATTTTTACTGGAATAATCTTACATGTTTTGCTGACCAATTGCATGGGAAAATTTGTTATATTGTAAATATGTTTCAGAACATCTTCTGTTGAGGCTTTTGATTTGATGCCAAGCGGATTTTTCATTTCATCCCAATAAATGAAATGTTCTTTAGGACTATCCCATGGAAGAATTGTTAAACTTGTCCAGATCAACGGTATAAGTGAGGGAATTGCAGAATCTTTAAAATGAATTAGAGTATATCGGCAGTTCTTGCTTTCATGAATATGTCTGTAACTCTTGCTTACTTTTTTGGGAATCAAAAAATCAATACATTTAATTTGATTCAAAAAGTTTTCATCTTTGAATTTCTCTGTCGAGAAGAGACATTTACAAAGCAGATCAGACTTCCTTTTTACAGATTCAGACATGGTCATATCCATTTCCGCAACAATTGCTGCAAATCTAACAAAGAGAGCTTCATTAACTTCCCAGACTAACCCGGCATGTTGAAGGAAATTTAACCATTCTGGACTATTGAAGGGTTGAGGAGGAAAGTCCTCAATGCTTAGCATTTCCATAAAAACTTCATTTCTGGGATCATATAGCTGTGAGCAAGATACCATCACTTCATTTCCTGTTTGGAAGCACTTCAAAACTGCAAGATGTTCACAAAGTTTAAGCCATTCATTTATTGGAACATTAACAGACAAGATGTCTTTTATGTATTGCAAATGAGCAGCAATCTCACAATGATGGAAAGTATTCAACTGGGGGAAAATATACCTCAAATAAAAGTCAGTGTCAGAGACAACTTTAAACTTCAATATCTTAAACAACTCTCTCAATTCTCCTTTGTCCTTTAAAAATAAAACAAGTGTATTCTCTTCAACACTTTTCAGTCCATCTAATGGCAACATGTTATTTACAACAATGCAATGACTTCCAATAACACTCCTAACAGTGCCATTTAACTGTGTGAAAAGAGGAAGTGAACAAATTAATTTGATTTGATTTTGGTCTTCAGATATGTCATCAATGTGTCGAAGGAAGTATGTTAACACTATTAATGCATCTTCTGGTGTGATATTTGGATGATGAAATCCAACTGCTAGATCTAATGCATTGATCACATCCCCAACTCTATCAATTGAGCCATACACAATCCCCTTGACAATTTCAGGCATGAATATCTCTGTTGACACTTTGGTTGTATCATTATATTTGATAGTTGTTGCTCTAGCTTCAAAGACATAAAATATTTCTTGGAGTGTTTGAACTAATTTCAATTTTGCTTGACTTGTGTCATCAGGATGTGGATAGTCCAAAACACATTTAGATTTACTTATTGGCACTAAATATGTAGATTTTCCACAAAATGCTGGGCAGAGACTCCAATTTCCTATATTCTGTTTAAAAACAGGAGAACCACACTTTATCTCCTCACTGAAATAATCCCACCAAGTCTGCAATTGCACCTGAGTAACATTTTCATATTTTTGTTGCAGTACAATAGATGATCCATATATATTTTCCTCTAAAATACCACTCAACAAAAATACAAAATCGGTGAGGAAAAACCCTTTCAGAGCATTAGGTAAACTGACTTTTTCTACAGCGTATTTTGATTCTTTTGTTTTTTCCTTATTTCTTTTGTTTGTTTCAAAGATGCCATGTTGAACAACAGTATAAATATTGGTGGCCACAAATAGATTTTTCTTTGTTTCAAACAAATTCGGAAACTTACAACAAAATTTCTGTTGCTCTTTTAAGAATCTTGTGACAGTGTCATCTGCCAATAAGCACAAGGGTAATCCTTCCAGACAATCATTGGACATGTCAGCAGATATGCAATATGATAGTACAGTTGTAATTGTACTATGGTTTTCGAAAATTGTATTTGAAACACTTTTTCTGTTAGGTAATATCTGTCTATTTTTTTCCAGTAAAAATATCTTAACAATTTGTGGATTAACTGGTTGCAGTGTATTGCCAGAAAGTGCAAAGGAGTCACTTATGTTTTGTGGCACTATGTCAATGGCAACTCCAATTTTCTTCAAGGCACTTAATAAAGGTGGATCATTCACTGTTTCTAAATCATCATACCTTTGTGCATGTAACTTGAAATGTACAAATCCATGGTTAGTTGAGTTATTGTATGGAGGATAAAAGTTAATGATGAGAGCCTTCTTACTACGAGTTGAAATAACTGGAAACAGTGGTTCAGATCTCTTGGACAATTCTTGGTATAAACAGCGACTAAGTATGACCCAATAATCCATATGACTTGTTGCTGGTTTGTGTTTTGCTTGTTCTTTATCTCCAATATTGGGAATGATGGGGAAATATTGATAATATTTCCAAACATTAGATGCTATATTTTGGTGCTTCCTTTCTTTGTAAATACCACCTGTTTCAATAGCCTTTGACTTAATTAAGTCAGCATAGCATGGTACAATACAGTTACACAGGAGCAGTTCATTCCAACTTCGCTCTACAGAACCATGTGCACTACTCCACAAAGTTCGTCTGGTTTCATAATCAAGAATAAATGTACCATTCAAAGACACTGGTAGTTTGTTTTCCATTGGTAAAGGAAGAAAACATGCTACAAATTGTTTCTTTGGAATAACCTTGATAGAACTTTCAAGTTTCTGCCCGCAACAATATGCACACTCACGAGGTTCAGTTTCCACAGCAACACCACCCTTTACAAATAATCTCAGCTTTTTACCTTTCATAGCTTCTACAAGACCCTTTGGTACCTCCATTAGATTTGAAAAACCACATTGTTCAACTATGTCCCAGTGCGACTTCTCAAATATTACATTGCCTCTGTTCATTCTCACACACATCTTGTAATTAATTCTTTTGTAGTCGGTACAGATACTTTCCCTGATCCAATTCTTCTGGCATTGATGGAACATCTTCATATCACTATCAACAACATCAAATGATTGAGCAGTACAAACAACGTTCGACGTAACCATACCATTAGTACCAATGATCATCAATGATATCTTCTTAATGTTATTTGTAAATAACAATGTAACTGAAATTTCTTTCTCAAATAATTGAAACATATCTTGGATATCTTCAACTGTTGTTTTGCCATCAACAAAACTTTCAATCGTACCATCTCGGAGTGGTAATCGGAACAAAACTTTCTCTTTTGAGTCCAGCTTGTCCATTAAATAAGCTGTTTTAACATCTTGAAACCTTTCACTTAGCTTACGCCTAGCATCATATATTATTACTCCTGGTTCCGATTTTGTAGCACAGTAAGTGTAAGCCAAATTGGGATCAAAAACACACAATATATTTTTATTTGTACCTGCTACCTTTGTTAAGAATGATGGGCAATCTGTCACTTGATATGCGGCATTAAAACCACAACCATATTTACCAATTTTCATTTGTTCATCTGATTTACCTCCGATACCAAGTGATTTTATACCTTCCAAATCAGCATCAGTAAACTTACCGTCATTAACAACAAGAAGAGCTGGTCCTTGCATATTTTTCCACTTTTCAGAAAACACTTTATTGTGGTTGTGATGCCTAATATCAAGAATAAAATCGACTTCCTTTGCACCAGCATCATCAGCATTTTGTATAAACTCCTTCAACACATCATCTTTTTCACAATATCCACTTAGTAAGTGCTTTATTCTAGTTTTGAGATCTTCATGCTGGCCAAAAGGTATGCCCTCTGAATATTTTCCAAGGTAGTTATCCCGCATTCTCATGATACCTAGTTTTATTGAAGAAATATGGGGAATATTAGGATGAACATAAATTTCATCATCTTCCAGTGGGAGCCAATTAACATCTATAAAACACATCTCCTGTATGTTGTACATCACTCCATTTGCATCAGGCAAATATATTGCCAAATGTTCATCTCTGTCTTTTATATTTTCACACAGAAAGGGTACAGCGGACTGTATTATTGGATCTATAATGTTCTTTGGTAAGACTCCAGAGTAATCATTTCTTACATCAAATAATATTTTTTGTAAATATTCAGTGGTTAACTTATCTCTAACTCCAACACCCTTCACAAATTTTGGAAATTCAGAGACAATCCAATCTGGTAATTTGTATATGTAGCCTGGTATTTCCATAGATATACTTGTTACTGTTTTAGTTGGTGCTACTAACTTTCCATTTGAAAGAACAATCAGATCAAGGTTACAAAGTTCAATAATATTTTCTAATTCACCGTTTTTCTCTAGAAATGAATACATCTTCTTCAGGGATTTTAATATGTTATCTTTGGATGATTGCTTCTGTTTATTTATGATTTCAACGAGTTGATTTTTCAGCTTTGCAAAGGTGGGAACAATAGATATACCT
Source organism: Bythotiara depressa (assembly GCA_027564595.1). Taxonomy (NCBI): domain Eukaryota; kingdom Metazoa; phylum Cnidaria; class Hydrozoa; order Anthoathecata; family Bythotiaridae; genus Bythotiara; species Bythotiara depressa. The sequence continues at coordinate 8,573 of JANTOQ010763113.1, read as the reverse complement.
AAGAATTGTGCAAATTTATTATCAACATGTCCATCAAATAACAATGCAGCAGCACCAACAATGTGAGCATATTTCTTCAAATACATGTTTGTTGAAGCTCCCAATATTGCACTATCTCCAAGCCATTTTATAGAAGGATAATCAGTCATTATGGGAAGAACTGGTAGAAATGCTGTATCTAACAACTGATTTCTAATGCCTTTAGGGCATTCTTCATCTGAATCTTGCATCAGTTTTAACAGCATTCTACTCCTCTGAATTTTTACATCTTTTTCTTTTACATGTTGCAGCATTTGAGCTCTCCCTAAGAGCTGTTGCCATGAAAGAGCTGTACATTTCATTCCAAGCATTTGTAGACATTCTAGATACTTGCAAAACTCGAGCTCAGGAAACACTTCATCTTTCTCTTCAAAGAGGTCAGCAATTTTGCTGTCAGGCATAATCAATTCAGTGGAGGATTTCAGATTTCCATAAGGCCTTGTTGGTATACAGACTGATTCAGCCAAAAGATTCCTGAAGAATGATTTCTGATAGTTATCCAAAGCATAATAAAGAAGTTGGTTGCGCAATACCTTCTGATCTTCTAGCTGTCTTAAATTAAGAAAAAACATTTCAAATATTGTTTTCATACCAATAAACGTCAAGTTGACTGAAATAGCACCAATGATGGAAATTGTCTGTATAATATCTTGAGGAAAATAAAGGCAGTATTTACTTTTTGGTGTCCTTGTGAACATCCAATTGACAAAATCAATACCATAATTTCTAATCTCCATTGGAAAGTCTTGTTGTATACACACCAGTTCACTAAATGATATCCACCTTTGTCTTTCATTGCTGTCTGAGAATGGTAATATGTCCTTGCAGGCAATGATCTTTGTATAGAAGGATTTTACCAGAGCAATGATGCATGGCTGAGCTAAATCTTTACTTAACTTTGTTGGAAAAGATGGAAATAATTTAATCCACTTACTAAATTCAATGTTTCGGTTGCGGTCTTTCAGCTCTAATAATAACTTGATATATGAATCAGCAATCCCAGAACCTAAGCAACTATTCCAGTCTGTGCTTGTATTTTTGTCATCAATGGTACATTGAACCAATGACTTTCTATCTGATGAAACTGAGAATGAACCATTAACATGAACAGGCAAATGATTTTGAATGGGAAGAGGCAAAAAACAAAACAAAAAATTCTTCTCCGACAAGTCAACAAAATCAGACCCATCAAGAACTTGAATAGCAACGCCACCACAAGGGACTAACCCCTCGCTTTTTAATGCATAATCATACACTTCCCATTCAGATATTCCTGAACTAACAATCCAATCTTTCTGACTGTTCATAACTCCACTTCTATTTCCCATACCAGTCAATTGGATGTACCTATCAGTTTCGCAAATGTCCATTGTAACTTTCTGAATTACATATAAATCAGGTACAGATTTAAATGACCGTCTCCTCAAATCACATAACAATTCTTTAGATTTCATTAGAAGATTTGTTACATTATATGGATTACTGATATACTGAACCTTCTTCGTTGTTGAATATAGTTCCACAATATCTTCTGGAGAGGCAGCTTTTTGGCATAAATGGAAAACTTTTACTTCCTGCACATTTTCTGTAAACAAAAGAATGTAATCCAAAACTTCTCTGATCTTTTTTAACAGAAGAACCATTTCTGAAGATGTGTACTCCATTTGACATATTTCACTCTCATCAGCAGCTGATGAATTCCGCAGTGGAAATCTAAACAATGTGCCATTAAAGGACTCATAATCCTGCTCCTTAAAATCACAATTTGCTCCAAATATGCCATGAAATACTGCAAACTGATCAATAAATTTAGACAGGTATTTATGTCCCCTCATTTTTATTCTTATACCAGGCCTTGTTACATCTGTAATTGCTTTACGCAAATACTTCATATGTGGATCAAATACAACGAGATAATCACCGCTCATAATACTCGGAACATCAGTTAAATGGTAAACAGCATTGAATCCAAGTCCAAATTTACCAACTTTTGAAGTATCTCTTTCTTTAGTTCCGGCATCTAATTTAGTTATGTTTACAAAATCCTGCTCAGTAAACACAGCATCATTGTATGACCATAATGCTGGGCCTTGCCAGGTTCTCATTCTTCTGTCAAACAAAAGGTTCTGATGATTTTTGTTCATTCGTTCATCATATAGTAAAAACACAACCTTCGCACCTGCATCGTCAGCATTCTGGATCAACTCTTTCAATATAGGTAAACCATCAGTATAGTCCCTCAGGAGCTTGTTTAAGCGTCTTGTCAATGGTTCAGATTGACCCCATGGTTCAAACATAGAACCTTCATCTCCCAATAGTGCTTGAGGTGTTAAGTGTCGAATACCAAGTTTTTCTGCAAGGTCTTCGTCAATTGATTCATGTACAACAGAGAATTCTGATAAATCATTTTGATCCCATGTATCACAATCAAGATAGGCACATTGATCCACAGGACATAACCTCAATGGTGAATCCCCTCTCAAGCTCAATGGAATATTGATTAGGGCCCGACTATCAGATGTTAATTCGTCTATTCTTTCTGCAATATGCTTGATTAACTGTAATGAAATCTTGACATCTAGTCCTCCATCTTTATCTTCCCTGTCATGCTTTTCTTTTATTTGCTTTAATGTGTCAATATAGACATTCAGCTCAGGTTGATTTCCAATGCCAAGATGTCGCATCAAAGATCTAAATTTTGAAGGAATTTCATCTGGCAATGTGTAGTAATAAGGTGGTAAATCGCAGACTGTCTGACATAATGTTATTCTGCTTTCATGAACAAATCCATCACCCATCCATACAAAATTGAATTGTGAAAGTACATTTCTCCATCGTGAAACCTGAAAATAATCTTTGTTTGCCAAAAAGGTATATATACAAACCACCATATTACGAAACAAATATTTTTCCTCGCTGATATAACTTTCTACTGTACACTTCAATTGTTTGATAACCAAATCAATTGCCTCCAATGCATTTGGATAATGTGAAATGTAAAGTTGGGAAATGTCAGGATGAACCACACAGGACACAGCTCCAATCAAGTCTGAGTATTTTACTGTGAATGCATCCTTTGGACATACTATAGATTCACTTTCCCCACACCACTGCAAAGACTCTGGATATGATCGTGGTTTATCTTTCATAACAGGAATCCACTGGATGTCATTGAGAAAGGAAAGATTCCATTGGGAAGCTTGTAATATAGCCTTGACTTTGCTTATGGTAGCCTCTCCTGTTGTGGAGTAAACCATTTGTGCACTTCTTGTGATATCACTGAGTGTCAGTTTCATCTTCGTTTTCAAACCTAGCTTCTCAAGTGTTGCTGATCTGTATTTCTGGTGTGGGAATTTGTTTCCTTCCCCAATAAATAGATTTTCTAGTGCAGGACATCTTTCAAATAAATCAGTTGGCTTGCATCTTTCACTATCAGCAAGCATAATAGTAGATGTCTTTATTCTATTCATCACATCGTTGGATACTTGAACAAATCTAATTCTATGTAAAATGAAATCATACATTCTTGCTTTTGTTATTTCATTTTCTACGTACATGTTATCCAAGATATACAGAACAACATCATTAAAATGCCAAACAGGAAAAGGAAACTTTGTGTTGCGTGATCTCAATGATTCTTGTGTTACCAGATAAATATTTCTGCATGTAAAACCATTTGGTATATCATCCTCATTCACAAGGCGGCTTTCCTGACAAGATACGTATGTATGCTGCATTGATATAAACAGTGGTAGTTTGGTAATTAGCTTTGGAAAATGTACCCCATCATAACTTTCTGCCAACAGCTGCAATTCTTCACGCAGCTGTTCAGATGAATTCTCAACTTTTTCAATAACATAACTTTCACCATAGTGATAGCTGATGTTGACAATGACATCTATAATGCCCCGTGGATTAGGAACAAAAACATACTTGTTAATGAAGTTATTATCATCCAACAAGAAATCTCCCAGTTCTTCTACGATACCCACTCTTAAACTACTTAGAAATCTTTCCATTACTACACTAAGTTCTTCATCTGTAGATTCAAATCTTTGCAAGACTAAAATGCTGTGATTTTCCAGCTTTCCAAGTTGTCTTTTGTGGCCTGAAGCCAATAAAATGAGAGGTAAATGTAGAAGGTATAGGAAAGTGATGTTGTGTCTGCATTGAAACTTCCAGAAAGCATCAAGCCATGATGCTGGGGGAAATAACCCACATGAATAAAGATAATTAAATGTTGATGGCCATGACACAATCAATTCTGTGGATCTCCATTGTTTTGGTAGGTGCTCTCTCAGCACATCCAAAATCGTTTGCCATTTGTCCAACAAAATCAAATTAGATGTACCTACAAGCAAAGAAAACATAGTGCAGTGGCAGTTTTTCTCACTGAAATATTTACTTTCTTAACATTTTTGACATTCCTAAACAGGGTCAAGAATATATTGTTTTACTACACGAAAGACTGTAGAATACGGGACATTCCTATTTCCCGTGAACTTGGTATCAGTCTGGAATATCCGGAGTATACCGGATTATTCCTGCTACTCGAGATAGGAGGAAGAATACCATCCTAGATACCTCACAAAATGTATACCTGAATAAATGGAGTGCCCGTAAGCTAGATATTCCTGGACAACTCAAATATCCGGGAATTAACCAGAATATTATTTAATCTGCTAATTAACTTTTTACTTGTCGATCCACAAGAAACAATAAAAAAATCATTTTCTTTCTTAACTAAAATCATGGGTTATGTTTGCATAAAATAAAAATGTTACTTTTAAAACAAATCCCTGGGAGTAGCCTAAATTCGATTGAGAAGTCGATTGGCATCAATGTAGTTGAGTCAGAAAAAATTGTGAGCTTTTTCAGAAAACAATGATTTTACAGTTTTCTAAAACTTTTTATTGTCAGTAATATTACATATGTATGTACATTATGTCTAAATTGGCATAGTATTTTTCCTTTCTTTCTTGTAAAGTCTACTACAGAAGTTTTTTGCTTTTTATAAGCTTTATTATTTTCAGTTGAATGATTTCTATAGTATTTATGTTCTAAAAATGAACGTGTCATAATTGCTTTTCTAGGGTTTTTTATCATGTATATAACGTTATTTGCCCTTAAAAGCTTTTTCATTAAGTGAGTATGCTTATTCAGTACACACATAAAAATACATCGAAATTCGGAGTAACTTAAGTTATTACTACATGATAGTTTATTTCTTAGTTCCTCTTGTCAAAGTTTTTATAACTTCTATAGAATATATTTCCTTAGGTTTTGTTTTATTAAATTTAGTGTTTAAAACAGTTACTACCATTTTGTGACAATCAGATATACTAGTTGAAGTTACTTTCGTATTTTGAAAACTGCTAGTGCAATTTGTGAGAAAAAGATCGATACAACTCAGGTTGTCAGTAGACTTAAAGCACGTTTTTTGTTTTACTAAATTTTTCAGATTGTGTGGATAAAAAAAAGTGCCCATATACAAGATTACGTCTCCTCAGCATTAAAATCTCCTACTAACAAAAACTTACTGTTTAATTCACCATAAATATATAAAGCTCTAGTTACAGAATCAAAATAATAATTAACTGTTTGACTAGGTGGGTGATAAGTAACAAACAGGAGCCATTTTGTTTTTCTTAAGTTAATTTCAACAAATATTCCCTCAATATCGCCAGGAAAATTGTGTTTAAAATGTTGTTTAGTGGGTATATCTTCCATGACATATATGAGTATGCCCTCACCGTTTCTCTTCTGATCCAATCTATATAGTTTAGAGAATCCATCTAGTAAGAATTGAGATGTTGGAAAAGTGGCATCTTTAAAATGTTGTTTAGTGGGTATATCTTCCATGACATATATGAGTATGCCCTCACCGTTTCTCTTCTGATCCAATC
>JANTOQ010762002.1:0-11301 GCA_027564595.1 Bythotiara depressa | reverse complement strand
GGTTTGGATTTAGGATGCTGCTCTTGTTTTTCTTTAAATTTTACACAATATTTTGGGAGAGAAAATTGACCATTAAGTACCCTTTTTTAACTACTACTGGACTCTTCCCTGAAGTTCTAGAATATCTCCTGAAAGTGGAATCATAAAGAAGGGTATTATGGGTATTCTACTTGGATGAGTATTTACAGATCAGTTTTAACTCTGGTGCATCACTGAAAAATAATGAAATGCCATAGTGTTCATAATATTGCATTCTGTAATGAAATGCCAGAGTGTTCATAATACTGTTTTCTGATTGTCTGTAGAATGTTTAACTGTTTATTCTTATTCTACAATTCTTTGTCTTAAAAAATAATAAAATAATAAACATTTTTTAAGCAACATGTAAACATTTATAGATATCATGTGATCAAGGAGGGTGGGGAAAGGTGGTGCCTTTGAAAGCTTGTTCACTTAAAATAATGAATATTAAGATCTAGTCTCTTTTCTTTTAAGTAATAATAATACCATAACGTAAACAATACCTTTGTTTATTTGGGATTTCTATTGCACATGTGCACTTACACAGTTATTTTTGTTTATTTGGGATTTCTATTGCACATGTGCACTTACACAGTTAGCAGAAAATACTTATACTGCTCATGTTCAGTAGAATTCTCAAACTGGTTTGAGTTTATATTGGGTCTCATTTAAACAGAGCTTAAATATCATATATTATTGCCATATTGAATATGTATCATTTATGCTCTACTCTGTTACCCCCTGTAATAAATAAACACTTTTGTCTTTTGCATGTATTTCAGGGGCTTGATTTATTTTTTAAATAATTTGTGAAGTCCCGGTTGTAATCAACCCTTTTCCACTGCCTGTTTTTCCCACTCCCTGATAGTTAATCTGATTGGATAATGGAAAGAATCTTGGGTGTGAGATCGTTCATAAAATATTTCAAAAATCTTCCCCCATCTACTTCCCCTCTGTATCCCTTAATTCCCATCTACTTCCCCTCTGTATCCCCTAATTCCCATTTGCTTGCACCTTGATAACAGCAGTATTTTATTATGTAAAAATTGTTGAAGTGTAAATATCCAGGTTAAATATTCGTAAATAATTAAATTAATTAATTAACATGAGTAATAAATAAGACTTGTATGTAGATGAATTGATTTCTGGATGTGTTATTTAAGATTACCTTGTCGTTACCTTTTTAACCAACCAGCCTAAAGAATTCCACCACCTTTTAACCAACCAACCTAAAGAATTCCACCTCCTTTTAACCAACCAACCTAAAGAATTCCACCACCAAAATATCATGGCAATAGTTTTACTATATTAGAACATTTTATTGGACAATCTATTTTTACTAGGCCATATAACCAGAATTATTTTATGTTTTAATGGAAACTTGTTTGAGTTCATCTTTTGCTTGATAACAATGAATTCCTGTAGAGTAGCTATTGAGTGTAAAAATGTGAAAGATGTAAATATTATGATATGCCAGGTCATCATAAAGACCAATTCCCATAGGGTATAATTCTAAGGCAAGCATCGCACCCCTTCTTCTGCAAGCATGTCATATATATATGTATATATGTTCCCAAATCTTAAATTATTGATAAACCTGTTTAAACTTTTATGTTTATTATCGTTTGTCATTTTCATGTCTAAAATACTGAGAAGCATTGCTCTGACCAATTGTAAAAATAAAATACCGCTTTCTTTAAAAAGGTCTTAACTTTTTTGTGTAAAGTTATTATGATCAGAGCAAACCTGACCAATGGTTTTTTTAAATAAAGTACCCATTTCTTTAAATTGTCAACATTTTTTATGTATATTTTCAGTGAAAGTAGACTATAAAGTACCCTTGAACACATTTCTACCAATCATGTGCTTTGTTTCTAGATTTTACACTAATTATTATTTGTTACTTTTTTTTCTACATGCTATTCTGGTTGGTAATAGTCATTATTACATGTAGTGTGAAATTTGATACTTCAATTGTATTATTTACTTCTCTGTTATTTAATGAGTTAATAAGATTAGTTTCTTAGATATTTTCATGCTTTGATTGTCTGTAAAAATATATTAAATAGCTGGAATTCTTTTCTCTTTAAAGCTTTTTTTGTTGAGAAGTAGAAGGAAGTTTGACAAGCTGCAAGTTAGAGAAACAGACATATTATGTGCAGTATAAGAAAGAAGATTGACTCATAAAGATTTTGTTTGATTATATATTTTTGGGGGAAATGTTTGATACACTTTATTGCTTTTTGTAGGTAATTTATTGTTGTTTGTCTTGATGTTTTTGTTGTTATGTTATGTTATGTTATGTTATGTTATGATTCACTTGTTGATATTTAATTTGTTGTTTTGATGTTCCACTTAATTTGGTTTTTTAGTTATAAAAGGGCTAATGAATATTTTGTAGAGTTTGCCCCCTGGATATGAACCAAATCATTCTTTATTTCATTGTCACTTTATTTATTTCCAGGAGGTTATTATTAACATGTAATATAAGAGAAAGTAAAGTTGGTATTGAGCTGATTAGTCCGCCTAGCTGTCCATGTAATTATGCAGGGTTCTGTTAAGATGTTGACTAATTTATTGCTCTTTTTTATTTTTCCCCTGGGGATAGCTATTGGAATTTAAGGAAAAACAAAGTTCATTTTATTATGGTTCTTCATAATATTATAAAGGTTTAGTACAAGATATTTAAAGCATAGTGTCCCCAGAAAAGAATAAAATCGTTGGTCATTTCTTTCCTATTTTGGTTTTTCCAGGGGGTTGGAAATATAATGGAAATTATTGGAAATATAATGTAAAATAAATTTGGAACATACCAGGAACAAATTATTTCAAGACAACCTGATTTAATTTTGATATAGTACACATGGAACTTTACCAAGAACACTTCTATCAAAATTATCTATCCATCTATTTGTCTAGTTTTTTTGTAAACAAATTAGCTGACTCATTATGTTCATGAAGATAGTTGATTGTGAAATTATTTTAAATTATTTTATTATATGGACTCTATTGTTTCAACCTTTCCATATTACTAGCCTCCTTGTGGATTTGGACAATAGAGACAAAATTTATAAATATAATACAAGTTATTATTTTTCTTTCTCCTAAGTTATGTTGCTAGTCACTTGTGAATTTTATCAAATTATATAAAACATCAGGATGTAGTGATAAAGTAGAAAGTAACATAATGACATTTTTAATGCATAGTTCCCCGGAAATTAATCAAATCATTAGTCATTTCTTTGTTCTTTTTCTTTTTCCAGGGGGTTAATTATTGGAAATATAAAGTAAGATATATTTGGTAAAAGCTGATAAAACCCCCTCGATCTTCATAAAATTGTAAAGGGTTCTAATGGGAAGTTTAATATAACCAGGAGGTATGCTTATGCATTTGCAGACTCTTTTAGAGAGTTATAGTGATGCAGAAAAAACAACTTGTTTTTAAGAGAAGGTACAAACATGGTACAAATGTTATCTAAAAAAACATGTCTTTGTTGAGAATGTAAAGTATACATGATAAGCAGAAATATTGTTTTGTTTATTGTAAACACTCAGTCAAATCTCTCTAAATAATTCTGTAATCACCCTAAGCCTCGGTTCCATGCAACGTTTTTTAAATTAAACCTTAAAACAGCTGCAGTTCTTTCTAGAAAAATGGTATGATTTTAAAATCTTGAATATAATAAACACAATGTTTGAAATTACATTTACCAAGGCTCTATTTCATTCACTGTTCCAAACATTCTTAAAACACTTTCCTGAATCCCAAAGAAATTTACAGAATGTTCCCAACTTTAAGAATTTCAGTCTTGGCTCACACAATTTTAGCAATGAACCACAGAGATCATAAAATCTTGTCAGAGATAACGAAGCAGGGGTTGAGATAAGGAAACTATTATCTATTAAAATGTGGATCTATAAGTACATGTTCAGTTTGTGAAAGATTTTCTGTTATTCATCTTTGTAAATTGCTTTTAATGTGTTTTAATTTATTACAAACTAATTTTGATGTGATTGTTTACTTTTCCTTCTTCTGTTGTCTTTGTTTTCTTATTGTATTTGTTTATTCATATTTAATTGTTTACACATATTTATGTATTTTAGGTAAATAGAGTTCGAGATGATGTAGACTATTACATTGAAAATTGTCAGGTATATGCCTTGCGCTTGTTGTTTTTCTTACAATTATGCAGGGTTGTCACAGAATCTGGAAAACCTGGAAAAACCCTGTTTTTAAGGAAAACTCAGGGAAAACCTGGAAAACCCAGAGAATTTCGGAATGGTTTTTACATACTCAGGGAAAACTCAGGGAATTTTTTTATTTTTAGTTGTAAAGATTTTGTGCTAGTTATTTATAGCAATTTCTTTCTTTCTAAAGTGGGAAGAAACTTTAGTAATGTACAAAATGTTCATGTATTACACAACATTCAAGTTTAATATAGATTTTTATGCATATGTCATGGTATAGTTTGCTCATAAATAGGTTTTTGCTTAAAAATCAGGGAAACAACAGGGAGAAATATCTCGCAAACTCGGGGAAAAACTTGAACAACTCAGGGAAAACTCAGGGAAAAAATAATTGAAAATTCTGTGGCAACCCTGTTATGTATGTTTTTCATGCTTGGATGGGTTATATGTGGACCTGAAAACATGGCTTAATTTATGATTGTCTTCCTTAACATCCACCATACGAAGAAAGTGACAGTTAAATATAAATATCAGCTCCATTAAAGATAATCCTTTTACATAAGTAAAACTTTGCTTTGTCAGCAGCCGTGGTTTTAGTTAGTAACACATGATGTACACAACAATAAACTTACTAAGAAGAACGAGTCTCTTCTAAATCAATTCAATCTTTTCTGATACAAAGATCATATATAAAATACAGAGATAGTAAACAACCTGTTCTGTTTCAGAGATAATTCTTTATGTTTTATAAAACATTAGACAATCTTTGATCTTTGATTGATTATGAAAATGATTATTATATGCTGCAAATGCTTCTTGATAATTCTTTAACAACCTGCATCAATAATATCAAGTTGAAAAATAACAATTGCACATTTTTTTCAAACTTTAGCCTTTTCCTTTGTGAAATAAATCATTCGCTAAGCTTCGCAGCTCTATGACCAAGAAAAATGTTTTCTTCTCTTCAAACTTAACTTTCTTAACTTTCAACTGGAATCTGCTTGTTATTATGTTTATTTCCTGTACAACTTTAGCCATGCTCACACAACCTAAAACAAGCTAACAACCATATCTTATTTTATTGTGTAGATTGTAAGGCCAGGCCTGGAAATTCTCCTGCTGAGGTCAGCACAGCTTCGAGGGGGTGGAAGAATTGCTCTATTTATCTATGATGTTTCACTTTAACTGATACATCTGTAATCTTGCTACTTAGGCAGACTATAGTTAATAGTTCGTTCATCACAAGTGTAAATGCAGAATGCAGTAGATATTTCAATAATTTGTATAAATCACAACTGTTACTACCCACACCTTGTGTTCCTTTCACAATCAAAACAATCATGATTAGTAATGATGATTGTTTTTATTCCCATCATGAACCTGTAACCATGTACCTGTACAGGTTTATGTGTTAGTTATCTTCTTAAACTACTTACCTCGTCGTCAGTCAATTTGTCAGACGAAAAATATATATCTTCATTTTTGGCCAATGTAAATTATGCATGTCATGTCCGACTTATGGTCAATGTCGGTGATTTAAAAAAATAATTTTTTTCACTATAACACTAACTTGTAACCAATGTTCAACCAGAAATGATCAATCAAGATTGAAATCATGTGAAAGGAACATGTTTGATGGCAATCAAACCTTGAAAATATGCAGATGGAAAGTGCTTATGCTAGCAATTGAAATCTGGAAAGCTTTGAAAATATTAAAAATAAATAAAACAGCAGAACTACATACTGAAAGTGGAATACTATTTATTATCCATACAAAATGTGCCGATACTTTAATATGGAAACAAAATGTGGTGGATGTCAATGAACGAACTATTAACTATAGTCAGTCTTAGGCTTAAATTGTTGAATCGTCCTGCCTGTAGATGACAGCTTCACTTCAGAGTTGTCTCACTTAATAGAAATTCTTACTTGATTTGTACAGTCCATTATGTTTTCCAAACTGCTCTGGAATTCCATATTGAGTAATTTTCGTAAATAAATGATTGTTTAGAACCACAGGGTTCACAAACAGCATAAAAAATCATAAAAATCATAAGATTTGTAAGGTGGCATAAAGTAGCATAAATTTTTTATATTAGCCTAAAATAGCATAAAATTTTCAGTATTTTCCTGTCAATTTTTGTTAAACTGTAATAACTTCATTCACTTTTACCTTGTTATTTATTTTAAAGAAAAGTTTATTATTTTACCTTTTATTGAGGATCATATTATGTATACTATAATATATATAATTATTTTACATGGAAAGATTCAGTTTATTTAAACTGTTAAACAGTATTATTCATAAGAATGTAAGTTCATCTTTGAATTTCTGAAGAATCGTAAAATTGTCTTAAAATTTCAGCTCTTTGGCATAAACTTTAGCATAAAATTTCTGTTCATGGGCATAAAAGGAGTATGAAATTTCGACAAAATTGGCATAAAATCATAAATAAAATTCTGAAATTTCTTCTGTGAACCCTGGAACCATTGCAAAATTTCTTCCACCAACCATGGGGTCCCTCATAGTGCCTATTTCCAGACTAACACTTCTCATGTGGTGGCATGTCTGCAATTAGAAACTTCTAGAGATGTGTCAGACAGTTTGACAACTGAAGTGAACAGTCAACAACCTTTCAGTAGTGGAACCAGAAATATCAATATTTTTACTGAAACTGAAGAAAGCATCAAATAGAATTTGTGAACATTATCCCAAACTGTTTTTATATTCGGCTATGATATACTTGAAAAGTCTCATTCTGGTCTTTGCAGAGTGGAAAATTTGAACCCATTCTAACTGTGCTAACACTCCACATTGATACGAGCACTGCTATTTTACCGTAAACTGATACTTTTATTTGCCTGTGCTGGAAATATTGCCAAATTTTAATAATTTGTCTATGAACATTTCTCCAAAGTCTTCTTTTAATTTAATGGTGAAATGCTAGAACAATATTGTACTACCTGAACGTAAACAAAACTTTGTAATCTGCTTCAAACCTAAGCTGCAGTAATATCTTTAAAGGTAAACATTAAAAAATAATACAAAATGATAACTCTTATAAATTTGTGATTGCTTTTAGGAACCTGACTTTGTTGATGATGATGGTATATATGATGATTTGGATTTAGAAGCTGAAACAGATTGTAAGTAAACACAAGAAATAATAAATACATACAGGGCTTTCGCTTTCCTATAATATATCCAGAGAGAGAAAAATTACTTTAAGTGTCTCCCTGAACTGAAGGGCCTTATTGGGCCAGAAAATGCACTCCTGGGGAGACTCACTCTTTATTGAATTCTGGATCTCTTGAATCTTGAAAAAGCAAGATGTAGCAATCACTAACACTGACAGGAACAATAAACGTGTATTTGAATTTCTTGCTAAGATTTCATGCATGTAAAAATACTGCCATTTTTAATACTACCAATGGTCATATTCCGACTGTTTATTTTTTACTAAACAAATACAAATGAAATTTATTCACAGGATCCTTGTCGAGTTGAGAGTTGATTGTATGAGCAGCACAGGGATAAAAATAATTTGAAATTTTTTCTTTATAAACAACTTTGAATACGTAACATATCTTTCATCTAAAAATGTTTGTTTTTGCCTTTGTTTATTAAGTTTTTTCTTTGAATCTCGAAAGGAAAACTTATTATGACACATTTTGATTAAATAACCGGAAATCTATGCCAGGGAAATGAACAGTAAACAATGATTTTCTAGCTTAATAAAACTTCAACGAGTGATTTTTTACAGCCGCTACTACTATTTTCTATCTTACAAATGCTGTCACGAATGGATTTTAACCACAACTACTCCAATTTAATAACTTAGAAAAGCTGTCGTGGGTGAGTTTTTACAGACGCTACCACAATTTTCTACTGTTAAAAACCTATCATGAGTGATTTTCCATGGCCACTACTATGATATTCTAGCATTAAAATCATTAGTGAGTTTTGTTTTGTCTCAATTGGGAAAAAGTTTCTGATTTTTAATTGAGAAGGAGTCATTTAACAGGCCCTGAGAATGCTGGATTACACCATGGCATTAAAACAATATTATAGTTTCATTAGGTTTATTATTTTGAGATTTTCCCTCTGTAATCTTATTTAGTTTGTGGCAATTATAAACTTTCTAGCTCCGGTGAATTTTAGCTGGATGTAGTTCATGTGGCAGCAAATGTTTATTAGATATTACATGTGGCAGCGAATGTTTATTAGATATTACATGTAGAATTATAATTATTGTATTTGCTTGACATATTTTTACTTTTAAATATTCCCTGTATACAGAAAATGTATTTTTGTCACTCATTAAAGTGCACTGCTAACAAGAAGTAAACAAATGGGTCTTTGCCACAGAGATGTGAAGGCAGTAATTTAGAATCGTCCTGGACTTTTGCCCTTTTAGAATTTTAAGTTTTCTCAGCTCAATGTTTTTGTTACTTTTGTGTTTAATCTGGGTTGGGTAGACATTACAATGAATATATAAAAATCAGAGATCTTATCACAAAATTAGGTGTGCCGAATTTTGCATAGGAATGACCTAACCTATACTCTGTATTTTTTTCAAATAGATCTTCTAAAGTGTTTACATAGCATCCTCCTCCAAAGAAATAATTTTTCACTTAGGCAATGGGGTTCCCAAATTTTCTACCTGAAGTGCAGACCTTAAATGATGTCACAGATTACATTTTTCAGATTCACATTCAGGAGTCTGTATTAAGTATATATAGAGAGAATTGGATTTATAGTTTGTTATTATACAGAATAAACCTTAGCCTTATACAGAATAAAGCATAGTAAATTTATTGCTAGATAAAATATTGACCTCCACTAGGTACAGGTTATTCATATGAAGATATTCTTGGTGTATTCTGTCATTTAGAATTTAATTAGAAGCAAATTCTTTCCTGTGTACCAAAAATTAGAAAGGAACAAAAATAGTGGGCATACTAAATGAGAAAAGTGCAGTATGTGGCCATTTAATTTATTTTCTGACGTATACAGGAAAGGTCCATGAAATGAACATTTTTAAAAATATGCTAATTACATGGAAAATATTTGCATTTGTTAGACCAGTATTGATATGATATGATATATTAGTCATGTAAGGTAACTGTTTGTAGAGCTACATAAATACACAATCAATGCCATTCAGCATAAATTCTTCACTACATGTTTTTCATTGTTTATTATGCCTCCTCTTCCACAGAGACTTTGCAGTTATTTCTGGTATCATTTTAGTGGAACATAGTATGAAAATAGAGGACAGAGATGATGAAGATGAAATTCAATCATCGCCTGGTTCTTCATTAAATTCTGGGTACTCTGGTATGCTCTGTAGTTCTCCTGCATCAAAATCAAGCACGGTATGTCATTTTATTTTACACATTCACTTTTATTTTACACATTCACTTTAATCCAAAATATTAATCTTTCTATAATAATGATACACACAGGGTACATAAAACATTAAAATAAAAACAATAAACATTTTGTAGATACAACATAGTAGATAGCACTGGCTAATCTAGAATCACAGGGCAGGATTAAGTAGAAGAGAAAAAGCCGCTTTTTGTGGTCACACTCCCTGAAAATAATATGTCTCAAATCTAAACATTTTTAGTAAAAATGAAATTGTTTCTTAGAAATTAAGTGAGGGTAGTGTCAGAAGGTTGGATAGTTCACTGGATTGTTCACTGGATTGTTCACTGGATAGTTCACTCACAAGGCAATAAATACATGTGTAATAATATGCAAACAATCAAGCTTTTTTTAAAGTACAGTCATAATCAGTGGAACTTAATGAAATTAAGTAAACAGAAGGCCATGAAAAGGTTTAGATTGTAATAGGAATTTTATTACATAGCATGGAATATTTCTAATTGAAGAATTAAACACGCCATCCCCATAGTAGTATGTGACCTAAAAAGGAAGGCAAGTAAGGCATTTCATGAATTCCAATATTATTGAGACTACTAAATAATGAAACACACATTGTTTTTATATAAACAAAACAAAACAAAAATTAAAGATGGCTCCATATATTCCTTTATATTCCTTATACTTGTTAGAGCCCCCAAAAAACCTTTCTCAACACAAAACACAAAAACGTTTGCTACTTAAAAATTACTTCACTATGTGTAGTCAGATCCTTAGAAAAGTTTAAAAAGCAATAAAACATAGGGGCAGTATCTGAAATCTGGACTTTCATTTGGCCTAGAATAGGCACTGTCAAAACAAGTAGTAATTGCCAATGTTTGACCATTATTTAGCAGATTGACAGTTATTTTTGAGTTTTGTAATTTCATCGCTCTTTTTCAGAGTTCTCCACGTAAAAACAGTAAAAGTTCTTGTGTATCCTCCTCTACCACAAGTCTAGCAAATGGTGTTACGACGACAACATCTGTTATAACCGCTGTTACAGCTACACCAACCAAAAGAACTTTATTTCCAGTTAACCATAATACAACAACTGCTACTACTCTACTGGCTCCATTAACAAATCATGTGGATGCTATAACTAATAGTGAAGAGTAAGTATTGATTTCTTTTAATTTGTAGCAGCAGATGATTAGTTCTTTAGTTTATCTGTCTATCACACCAAAGTTAACACCATTCTTATGTACTTCAATGTAAACTGTAATAAAAATAAAGGACAAGTTCTGCGACAAATCTATTTTGTTTACGGCATTTTGAGTCTTCAAACACTCGTCATCAATGGTTAATTATGTACACTCAATCTCTCTGATTACACAAAAACATCAACAAAATAGATTTGTTCCAGAACTTGTCGTTTTATTTTTATCATATAAACTACATGAACCCTTATGACAATGGTAAGACCAGTGGCATTGACTTGAACAATTTTATTGTCATAGTAGTTCTATGCACAAATTCTGTATGCATGCAAAATTTCACAGTAAAATTTCAAACAACACTTTTTAAACAAAATTTATGCTTGTAATAAAAATCTTTTAAAGGGATTCCTGCATCGAAAATCACGTTATGCTAATTTTAAAGCCCTTTAAAAATGATGAAAAATGCTTTTTATTTGGTGCAAAAATCTTTACCGGTTCTTG
>JANTOQ010760892.1:0-18698 GCA_027564595.1 Bythotiara depressa | reverse complement strand
AATGTAGATTTTTATGCATATGTCATGGTGTAGTTTGCTCATAAAATAGGTTTTTGCTTAAAAATCAGGGAAACCCCGGGGAAAAATATTTCGTGAACTCAGGGAAAAACTTGAACAACTCTGGGAAAACTCAAGGAAAAAATAATTGAAAATTCTGTGGCAACCCCGAAAGTAACCAATAAAAATGTGTAAGTGTGTAAGTAAACAACAAAAGATTGAAAATGTAAGAAGTATATACATCATCCTACTTTTCCTGACAATGTCTATAATGTATCTATTTTCAGATCACACAATGTAACAGTAGCAATATCAGGATCTGTCCAGTTTATAATAAAAATGTAATATCTACTGTAAGTATGTAGTAGTAGACATTTTTTTAGTATCTCTCCTGTTCAAATATTTTCTTTAAGGTGACAAATAAAACAGATGCAATATGCAATCCTACATTTGATGTTAGAGGAAGTTCCAGGGATTACTGATCCCTGTGTTTGTAAAGATCAAATCTTTGAAATTTCTGTTGAAATCAGTTTTTAACTTTAAATAAATTATGTATCCTATCACACAAAAGATCATTTATTTGATTTTCTTGCATTAATGTTTTATGTGTTTAGTTCTGAATTATAGACATTACAATCACATTGCATCACACAATGGCTGATAACTACATGTAGAAAAGTGTCTTTTGAAATAACGTTTCTTGACTTTTCAGATTGTGTTGTTAAGTGATGTTTAAAATAAAAAAAGTTTTTCATAGTAAACAGGGCAGAATTTATGTAATATGCCTGTGACTTGGAACTAAAAAAGAAAAAAGAAAAAGAAAAAGAAAACTTAGAATTAAAAATTATAATAATGAATGTTTTTATATTATTTTTTATTTCCTGATAAAAAAACATTGTGTTTATTCAATAGGTTTTGTTCTTTATTCAAAAGCTTTATTGAGAATGTTAAACTTATAATTATTTATAAAGGCCAACAATTATTGAAACAACTTCACAGATGGTAACTTAGATGGAAGATTAGTTCATAAATTATATATTTTTTTCTATCTACCTTTCTTTCTATTCACTCATTCTAATCTTAAAAGCTTTCATTTATACTTAGCTGATGTCTATCAGTAAGGCATGGTGAACATTGTGTGGTTTTAGTTGCCAAGATAGTGTTTAGAAAATTATTCAAAATAAGGTGGAAATAGAAACGTATATATTTAAAAGAAAAAATAATGAGCAACTTCTGTCAAACTTCTCGGTGTATGTCTGCAGAAGCAACTGCAGTTGCAGAAGCAACTTGATTTTTAATTTTATAAAATATTAATTTATGCAAGCACACATAATGTGCAGAAGGAAGGTTTTGTTTATATTATTTTGTTTATGTTAGTTGTCTGGTCCACAATGTTTTATAGGTGGTTACTTATTGGTGACTTAATTAGAGCTGTGTATTAGCGCAGATTGTGTATCAAATTTTTCTAACATGTGTTTTAAAATAATTAATGATTTTTTTAAACTACGATCCTTTAAATAAGTTCAAATCAAGTCAGAAGATTTGTATATATAGTTTGATTATTTTGAAGTGACATTATCTGCCGTTAATATTAATTAGTGATATTGTAGGATTAACAGATACAAGGTGTTGTTTAAAAGTAAAGAAGCAACTTAACCTAGATATTCTTTATAAGATGATGAGATTATAAGGTGATAAAATAGTAAATTTTTAATGTTGTGATATTATACAACTACAGCAGAACCTCGATATTGTGAAATCTGCAGGGATCTGCAAGAAAGTTCAATTTACTGGGGGTTCTTTAAAATTAGGATTTTATATTTTGGACCGAAATATAAAAAAAATGTGTAACGACTATACACTTGATGATGACTAATAATTTAAATGTCACCCACAATAGGTTTAAATATAACTACAGGGCAAAGGTTTTACCATACATGGGAAGGAGTACGCATTTCAATGGCAATAAATATACAGTAGTATCCCAATATTGCGAACTTAGTTTGAATGGTTTTAAATTATTTTCTCAGTCCCTTGGATTCTGCATCAGGAAGCTCATATATATAGAATACCCTGGATGTTATAAGCATCAGGTAATATTGATTTCCATTATATCAAATCATTTTTTAATTCCCATTATTTAAAACAACCACGGATATACCAAAGTCCTGTGTTAATTTATTTGTTTAGAATGCTTTTGTTCAATATTTCAAATTCATTTATTTTATTTTTCATTCATATTTCATGATTAATACATTAAAGGGACAGGCACAGATTTCCAAAGACCATATATAACAGCTAGCTAATAAAATTTACAACTTTCAAAATACCTGTGCTTTATTTTTAATGTTTGCTTGGAAGTCGTTGAAACTCTCATAAAATTCCGATAAATTGTAAACACACGTTTTCACATTATAATTATTCCGTTTCCATAGTTACTTTTTTAATAATAATGGTTCGAGTACGTAATTTATTGGTAAAACTTTGGACATCTGAGTCTGTCCATTTAAATATTTATGTTTGAAAATTCCTGTTTATTTGAAATATTGAACAAAAGCATTCTAAACAAATAAATTAACAAAGGACTTTGGTATAATGGAAATTGATATTACCTTAGATGCTTATAATATCCAGCGTATTCTATATATATGAGCTTCTCGATGCAGAATCCAAGGGACTGAGAAAATAATTCTAAACCATTCAAACCATGTTTGCAATATTGGGATACTACTGTAATTTCTTGCCATTGAAGCGTGTACTCCTTCCCATGATTCCCTAAATTACATTTTTGTTTCAAATAATAAAAATATTGCCTTTTGCCTATTTGATGCAGTAAAAATAAATGTGTTTGAAATGGTGGAATTGTTATGGTAAAACTTTTGTCCTGTTGTTACATTTAAATCTTTTGTGGGTGGCATTTAAATTTTTTTACTATTGAATCACTTGATCTCAATGCCCCACCTTTCTCCAAATCTGTGTGTTTACTGTTTGAGCCTGATACTGTTAAGCAAGTGTTTATGTACAATTATATATATCTTGTATAAATAAAATTGTAAACTATACTACAGCATTTTGTATATAATATGACAATGAGATGAAAATAATAATAATAATAATAACGGTCATTCCTAAATTATATTCTTGCAAATAATAAAAATATTGCCTTTTGCCTATTTGATGCAGTATAAATAAGTGTGTTTGAAATGGTCGAATTATCATCAACATAAGGATGTGTCAAAACTTGGCTTTTTTCTGGTATGAAATATCATTTAGTCATATTGTTAATGAATTAAACTTTATTTTTTTAAATAATACTTTTATTTTACAGGAAATTAAACAAATATTAAGTTTGAATGAATAGAGTTAGTCAATAGATTCATATTTAATGATGGATGATGGTTACCATACACTGGATGCTTCAAAGATGAACATGTCATTACAAAACGATTCACATGAGGACAATATTATGGATGTCAACAACAATAAAAATGAAGATGAAGACAACAATGGAGGAGGAGCACTGAAAAATGTTGTAATACTTTCGGATAATGACTGTGAGAATAATGATGCAAACATCTCCAGTGAGTCTCAAGAAATACCTGATCAAACAGAAGTTGAAACACAGTTACAGGAAGATGTTCCTTTGGTACTGGTACCAAGTGTCACAGTGACACAGAGTAGTGAGATGTCGGCATCCTCTGATAGTAGTGACAGTGAAGATGAAAAGAAGAAACATAAAAAAAAACGGAAGAAGGATTTAAAGGAAACAAAAAATAGATTGACAGAAGAAATTGCTGTGTCTGAGGTGAGAAAGCTTTACACATCAGTGCTTTTGATTAAAAGAAGCAGTCCTCCCACCCTGTCCTAATATCCTAATTTGGCCTCATTTTTTGCCATTTTTTTGCTAAAATGTGTCATAATATGGCCTAATTATTTATGATATTGTCACAACTGTCCTAAATTTTCAACATATGTTTTTGTAAAAATCAAAGAAATTTAGTTCCGTTTTAGAGTTTTTCTCAATACAAAATGTTTTACCTGTGGCCATGCTCTGTTGCAATTGATTTTAAAAACTGTGCTGATGCTGGATATTCTGTATATTCTAATAATGTACCAATAATTTGAACTTTGTCCTAATTTATGGACAAAATTTGTCCTAATATCAGGGGCTAATACAGGATTTGAATTTGGGCAGCACTAGCCACCCCTGGTGGGGTCCAGGGGCAAAGCCACTGACATTATTTGTGTCTTTGATGTCTTAGAAGTGCAAATCTATCACTTTTTGGCAGCATTTGTATGTATACGTAAAGAACAACACAATAAAAAATTATATGGCCTTTTTTTATTAATTTGGGCATGAGAAATTCGGCGCCCAATAGCGCTTTTTGCTATGAAATATGTCCTGTGTTAGCCCCTGAATGTATCACAATTTGTTACGCAAAATGTCCTGATGTATCTTTTTGGCACGATTTTAGTGTGGAAGGCCTGAAAGTGAGGAGTAAATTATTTAAATACATGTGGTGAAAAATCTTCACTTACTTTGAATATATATTGGATACGAGGTTGTCTATCAATTGATAAATATTATACTTTACGCCTATTTATTCAGTAGCATACATTACAAAAATATTAACTATGAATAATATTTATCTAATGTTATATTTCCTGTTACCATAAGTAACTCTTATTTCAATATCAAGTAAATAAGAATATGACATTTAATAAAAACCATTGATTTGAATGTTAGGGAGATGTTCAAATGTTAGGGAGATGTTCGAATGTTTACCATTTGAAAAATACCATTTTTCTTTTGGTATAATTCAAATCAGTTGCTGTATTAAATGTAATACCAACATTTTATAAGTGAGAGTTAATATTTTGCATGAAAAATTAAATTGTCAATTGATGGTTGACGGTTGATTAGCTTATTGTGTGATTGGTCATGATTGTGAGCTGCTAAATGGTTTGCCTTATAGTGTTGTGTCGGGTCTCCTCATGTATACACATGTACACTTACTATTGCTACCGGGGCTTAATATAGAAAAATAATTTGGGCATTGGTACAATAAATATGTTTAACTTGCACTTGCTGGATATTGGTAATATACTTCCCACAACTAAAACAAGATTTGTTGTGCTAATCAAGGCAAAATACACACACTATAAATTATACTTGTGTGCACTGTGTCCTGCGCTAGACGTTTCAGTTTTTTCTAGAGTTAAAACTATGGATGTTTTAATTGTATCTGTAAATCAACTTCCTTTCAACCATACAACTCCAAACGGAATCTGTCATCCAAAGTATGCATCAATTCAGGCCTTAAAAATTAGGTATACAATCGTGTTGTGTGCCTACCATGCACCTAATAAGCTAACAAGGCATACAGAATATCATGCTCCAAATACTTGTTATTATTTGTTGTGGTTACCTAATATTCTTGTGGTGAAATATATCTTTATTTTGACTTCAACTTCATAGAGTAATGTTGTATATCATGTGCACACAGCAAATCATGAGAAAACGTTTTGATATTTTCCACACTGAATTTCTCATAAGAAAATTGGTCAGTGAGAAATACAAAAGTGAAAATTTCTCATGAGAATGTTGTGGGAAATTTTATTTCCCACTGCTGGGAACCTAGCTTAAATAAATTTTTCTTTTGCAATAAAGATTCTCCACCATAGTGCTCATTTGTCAAAATTTCTATAAAATATGCATAGGGAAGAGGAAAGTGTTAAAACTTTAGGATCAATGGACCTGACCTTAATAAAGGGATCATTTTATATAAAGGACATTAATAAAAGGAATATTTTATGTTTGTATGTCATTCATACATGTCATACATGGGATCATCTTATACATTACATGGGTATATAATATCTAAAGCCACCACAGTCCTACTCATGAGTGCAATGGGGTAGTCTGACCTATACGGCTAGGAGGGAAGTCAATATGTGCTAGGTTTATACTAGCCTGGGATGTTGTGAGTTCTGGTGTAGGTGTAGTGCACATCTTCAATCCAGTCCCTTAATTGGTTTATGCTACTCTGTTAATCCCTGTTATGGTCTCTCACTTATCCACTTCTCAAATACCAGCTAATTATATTTATATCATATCATATCATATCTTTCGTCTTTAAGAAACATTTACAAGTTTATATATAACTACTACTATTAACATATAAAATACTATTTACAAAACATGAACTATATAAAACTTGCACAATTAAAAATTACATTTTAAAATGACAGGAACTTGAAGAAGAAGAAGGGTCTTATCACCAAGTACCTTAAGTTCTCTTTGTTAGAGCTCTATCTCTTTATGTGTCTTATACGTACTCGAAAGTATAAAAATATGAGAGCTTGTTCGTTTAGTAGTTTTTGTTTTAGGTTCTTTTTAAATAAGTATTGAGATGTTAATGTTTTGTCTTCATCGTCAACAAATTTGTTCCATAAATAGGGACCTCTATAGGAAAATGCAAATTCCGATATTTTCTGTTAAATGTTCGGGACATAGTATTTGCTTCTTTTAAATTTTGTTGGATACTTACTTGTATTGAGTGTTTTTTAGTTTATTATTAAAATTGCAGGTGCCAAGTTGTGCTTTGTATTAAAAACAAGAAGAATATTTTGAAAAATGTTTAATTGGAATATGTTTAGCATATTTAAAGTGATAAGTTGGTTAGAAAACAAATCTTGAATGCCAGAAAATTTAAGAGAGATGAACTTTTAGACAGAAAACCTAGGGAAAAATCCAACCCCAAGCTGGTCCTCAACATCACTTATCACCCAGCATGTTCTAGAATAAAGAATATGCTGTCTAGAATTCTAGAGTTTTCCATTCTCTGCCCATGGTAGGATTTAAGAAAGGTAAAAACATATATATCCTTGTTCGTGCTAGGTTACCAAAAGTTAGTACTGAACCTGGAGAATGTGCTGGGTGCAGTGGAAAACGCTGTGGTTTATGTAAGGTAATTAAGAACACCAATACATTTACCGATAAATCTGGCGAAAGGTTTACAAAATCAGAAGTGGCAAATTGGACTGTAATTCCGCCAACGTAGTTTATCTCGTACAATGCAAAACATGTAATGTACAATATGTTGGAGGTGCAAGCACCAAATTTCATTTCAGATTTAACAACTATAAATCATGCTTTAAGAGGAATTACACTTCGAACGAGGCTGTTCCACAAGCGTCGTTTCATGCACATTTTAGCCAACCTATGGGAATGAATGACTGGTCTCTCACTCTAATTGACCAGGCTGGGGATCTTGATTCACTTCGTAGGAAAGAATTGTTTTGGCAACACAAACTAAATTCTTTCATTCCTAACGGCTTAAATGAATGTGATGTCACTTATGATTTTGGTTAATGGAATAATTTGAATAAATTTAGGTACATGTAGCTGTAGTGGTTTAAATGTAACTCTGTTCTGTGTAGATGGCATCTTATAGTTGCGTACTTAATCTCTATCTTGCTTTGCTTTCTATATTTCTTCTTACATGTAGATCTCTTGTTCTACATTGTACACATGTATTCTCTTTTCTTATTCTTCCCATAGCGGTCCCTTTAATTAGGGCCTTCAAGGAACTGATGTGCTCTATTATTCAATATTTTCCACCTTTGAAGACCACATAGCTCCTGGTTTCAGGTATCTCCTTAAATAATGTTATGTGGTTCTCTGCCATCTTTATTGTTATTATTACTATTAATAATTATTATTAGTATTATCATTATATCATTATTATTATTATTCAATTTATAGTTATATTTCCATAATATGTTTTGTGTTTTTGTTTGTATATGTTGTGATGTGATGTTGTCAAGGTACTACTATGGTCTCTGCATACAGTCGTGAGACTCTAGCTTGCCCTACGGTGTTACATTGTTTAACTACAGTGACAGAGTTGAAGGGTTTCTTCTCTGACCGTTGGCTAATCTGAGTATTTTCCAGGTAAGCCATGATACCGGAAAGCAGACTAGTAGTTTCTTGGGTCATGTTTTATGTATGTATGTGTTGTCTGAGTAACATTAAGCTCCTCGTAAATGAGTAGTCCATAACGGGAAATGTGAGGTGGGATTGACCTATTCGACTAGGGGTGAAGAGATAAGTCTGCTACTTTGGTAGCCCGGGATGTTGTGAAAGGTATTAATTATTAAGTAGCTTCAACCTGGTTCCCAAGCTAGATCATATGAATGTCAATCCGTGGTTATGGTCTCTAACAGAAACTTCCCTATAATCCGTTGCTTGGGGGATTGGGTTTTTTAAAGTAAAGAGTTTTTTATGTGCATATGTCTAAATTCCCTCATGATTTTAAGAGAGATATTTAGAGGTAACCATGTATTCCCTCTCATACACCGTATGGTGGTTTTGTCTGCTTCCTGGGAGAGTTTGATAGTGATTGGCATGGTTTATTCCCTTCTAAATAATTTTTGAAGGGAAAATAACCAGGTCTATCATTATCGAGCTTTTGCATGAAGGAGACAATTCCAACATGCGGCAAGTTTTCCTGCCAGTAGGTGGGTACAGATAGGCTAAGTGGACGTTAGATCGACCTATTCGGCCTAGAAGCATAACATTCACATGGCTGGATTTTCCTCCAGCTTGGGATGTTCTATGGAGAGAATACTATTTTCTCACTTTTAGCACCCTGTAGGAGTGCCCATAGTTCAACCCAATTCTACAATGGATAGACTTACTCCATTAACCCTGGTTATGGTCTCCCATTATACACGCCTGGGATGGATGGCTGGTGTGAAAAGACACATTTTATGTTGTTTTGTATCTCTGTGCCTCTGACTACGTCAACACTTATACAACTTCATTTATATTTTCCCCATATAACATTTTAACTGTATTTAACGTAGAGCTTAATTTTACTGTATTATAATATTTATTTATTTATCATAACTGTATATATCTTAGATAACTTAATTTTTAGTGTATTGTATAACCACTGTACTATTTTACAATTTAGGACTTTTTGAAACAAACTCACTTTTTATCAAACATTTACTCCCACGCAGATCTCTGTTTTGATAGTATACAATTTTTTATTAGATTCAATCTATAATACTTCATCTTAGTGTTTTTATTATTACTTTAGGTATTGTTCTCTGTTACACTGGCAGTTTTGCTGTGTAGGAGGGTTCGTTTTATAGAAAAGCAATTACTCTAGGGAATTTAGAAATTTGATTTTATATATTTTGTTGGCATACTCTGTAACTTGTTTTTAACCTGACGAAGACTCGTAAGAGCTGAAATATAGTTATATAATAAAATGTTGTTTTTTTTAGTACATATGTACAACACAACACATAGATACTGGTTTTTATGTTTATTTATGTATATTTATATATATAATATATATATAAATAAAATAACCAAGGTTTGGAGCAAGGACAACCAAAACCATACATTTGTCAAACTTTTATTAACTCTAAAATTCTAAATTTATAAAATTACAATGTTTCGATGCTCACTGCATCTTGTTCGCATATAGAATAACCAAAAATTTTACAACACAAAAAGTTGTTTTTTAAAGTTTAAAAATTGATATAGTTGTGTAGAAATTTTTGAAAAGTACTATGTATAAACTCTCATATTAGCACAGGAGATAAGGTAGATAATGTAAGTGCTGTTACATCATGTCAAATCACCGCTTATAAAATAACATTTTCCTGAGGTTGTACTAAAAAATTTAGTTTCTGTAACTAAGAGATTCTTACAAACACACATGGTATGAACAAAATACAAGAACTGTATAGTAAAAGTCGTAAAGGTTGCAGGAAAAGATAATTTAGTTTATAGTTTATGGTTTATGTCTTTACATACTCTATACTTGAATCAGTCATTATGTATTTGTAATAAATATTCTTCCAGCTCATGACTTGGTCATTTATGTTGAGAGTTTATACTTAGTGGATATAATGACCACATTAGTGACCGAGAAAAACTACCACTCTATAATTTCCACATTATACACAGGTGGCCTTTTATAATAGTTTTGACTGTTATAAGGTTTCTGCTTTGTAATCATATGTTATTACTTATATGTGTTTACTATATTTACATCAAGCAAATGTAGTGGCATTTATCTGTAATCTAGCTACTTAGAGCCTAAATTGTTGAATGGCTGTGGTTCGATTCCACCTGTGGATGGCAGTTTTTTCAGAGTTGTTTCATTGTGCAGAGGTCTCTGTATGACTTGCAGAGTTGCTTAGAAACTTCGGAGTTGTCTCGTTGAGCGGAAGTTCGTGCTTGACTTGCTTAGTCGATTAGAAACTTCCATAACTCAAATAGGAGCTTTAATTACAACCAGGACTTCGATCGCAGGACCATCATTGACAACAGTACTTTAAATACTAAAGAAGCTATTCATGAATAAATAAAGTTCAATACCACTTTTCCGGCGTAGGCCAGAGGTTTCCGGCGTAGACCAGAGGTTTCCGGCTGCTAAGCTTTCGTTGCTTGGTTCATTCTGGCTTGAAACTTTTTTTAACAACTTGGTCAAATGTTTTTTTAAACTTCATAATTAATTCATTAAGGTTAAATAAAAGAGTAGCACCGTAATAATAAACTATTTTTAAAAGTTATTAAATGTGTAACAAAATGACCGTTGTATTTAGTTTTTTGTCGCATACTGTTTTTAATACTGTAGTATAATCGAATTACTTTTTTCTACACATGCAAGAAGCTATTCTATTGTAATCAATGAAAAACTAAACATACAAGAGGTTCTTCTATCGCAATCAAAGAAAATATTTATATTCCATAAATAACTCTTGAGAAGTTTTTTAACCATTTTTTAAATGTTATCATCAAATGATGTTGAGAAAACAATAAGTTTCTGAATAATAAAACACTCCATTTTCACTAACAGTGGGGTTTGTTTAATAAATCACCTCCATGATAAATCATAACAATTTCTAGAGAAATAATTCATTAACAGAGTAGATTACATATATAAAAATCCTAAAACAGATCTACTTGATCCTATGCAAGCGATTCCTCTTCGCACTAATGTAGATAAAATAAATTTAAACCTGCCCCCTGATCATTATTTTTATGTATATAAAAAAAACATGGGATGCCAATTATAAATACGTTTCATTAATAATTCATGAACTTGTGTTAAAAGAAAGGTTATTATAAGCAAAACTTTTTTAGTGAACCAAACAGTAAGAGTTTGTTTACACTAGGATAACTTTTAAAAGAAGTGAGTATTTATGCCTGCTGACGTAATTAAAATCATACTCGCAAAAGTGATTATAATAAACTTCCAAATCTTTATATTAGCAAATGGAAGAGTGTATATAAAAGAATACTATCATAAGAAAATTAACTGAAGAAAAATTATTTAGCATAGATACAGGGTATTGACTTTCACTTGACTATGTATCTGTGACAACTTTGAAAAATAAATGTTATCTTTTAAAAAAGTTCATGAGGGATACTTGTTTCACTTTCTTTGGAGCTTGGACGAACGAATTATCAATATTGTCAAACTTCCTTTCATTACAGTTTCTACAACCTTTGCACTATTACCTACGTTTTCTTCGTTACTCTTGCTCTTTTGTTGGACGTTTTCTATTACCTTCGGACTAACACTTTGATTGATACTCTTTGTAAAATCAGCAGCCTAATAAGTAATTAAATTACTATTAAGGACATTGAAGTACTATCCTTGAAAATCAATTTCAAGATCATTGATTCATTACTTCTTCAATAACTATTATAGTCACTACCCTGCACACACACCGTGGTCGTATGAAACATCGTGTTATATCAATGCTATTGACATCGATTTAACATTGTTCCGACGTCATCTGACCATGGTATGTCCGCTGTGTAGGTTTCTCCTATCGAAAGAAATACTTACTTTAGAATGAACTTTCTTGAACTTTGACTTTCCTCTCCCCTTTCTTCTCTTCTTCTTTTTAACACTTGCTTTCGGAATATTTGATGGTCTGTATTTAAGGGATTTTTCCTCCATTTCATCCCGTTTTCTTTGCAGCCTTTTAGTGTAACGTGCATTAGCAGTATGCATGTTGTATGCTAGAATGTGGTTAATGCGATCTCATAAACTGTCACGTCGATGATATTGTTGAAAGGAAGATTGACCCTTCGCAATGAGACCATATATTTAACATTTGTTATGGCACCATATGTGGCTACATCCATTTGACTGGAATACATATCTATTATATCGTTCATCATACTGTAAGAAGCTTCAATTTGGGGGCCAGTAAAAATTGACAAAGCAGCTTTGACTACTTTAGAAATACTTGGATACTTATCAGTTTTAAACACATTATTCCACCAACTATCAAGACAACTACCACATTCAAAGTCGGGTAAATCTTTATCAATTTTATCAGTTATCAGTTATCACTTTTGGTGTGTCCACGAACTATCGGGTCAAGGGCTGATAAACAAATCAAGAGTTCATTGTCAATAGCATATTTCTTTTGAAGATAAATGCCAGCTTCAGTATAAGTGGAAGTAAGATTTCCCATAAACTCTTTTGCAATTTTACGATCATTCTTATCCTTTAACATAATATTAATTACATTTTTGTTACTGTCACCAACAAGGAATGTCCTTGGACAATGAACATTATCCAATTTACTTTCTTTAATTGCTTTGCCGATAAATTTTTAATTACTTCATATTTCATAAAACACGCCAAAAAACTTCTAAAATTTTTAACCATCATATCATGTAATTTATGCACTTGCGGTTCTTTTTGTTCAAAGACTAACACCAAAGATTTAAAGAGAGGAAGAACAGTTAAGTAACAGTTAGATATAAGAATAATAGATTTATGTTTGTATATTAATTTTTCTATGATACGTTGCTTTCAATCTTTTCTATCTTCAGTTAAAGATTTATTTTTAAAATATTATATGGTTGACGTTTGGTAGAACAACTTTCAGAATCATGAACATTAGCAGCAACACCATAGGGAAGATCGCAAGGTTTATCACATATGTCAGATGGTTCAGCTACTTTACTAGGATCTGTCCAGGAGGTTGGTATCGTTGTGTTCTTTAAAAAAATCACATTAGCTTTTAAATGTTTTTTAAATTTTGAACAGCATGAAGTTTTAAATGTTTTTTCCTGATGAGCCATAGTGTAACAGCTCCTTACACCAAGTACAAAAAGCAACTCCTGGTTGATTGATCTTACGAATGTAATCCAACAGATAATCATTATTTAAACAGATAATCATTATTTAATCATTATTTAAATCCTTCCCAAGAAACCAGTTCCACACCCATTTATTCTTAACTTCTTTATCAATATCATTTCTCGCATCTGCACCGATATTTTGTTCTACTATTTTGAATGACATCTTTAAAAATTGCAAGAAAATAAATTTAACTCAACACTAAAAATAGGTGGTGTGTTGCAATAACTCTTTCGACAACGAAGAAATTGAGTATTTATTTACAAATTTTAAGAACGAAATAACTCCTGTGACGATTAGAGAATAAACTTTTTTTATAACTGTTTTGTCAGGTGTGTTTACATGAAGCTGTACAGCAGGGTGTATAATAATCACAAAATATTTTGTGAATCATCCAAATTTTTGTAGATGATTAGTGAGAGTTTGTCATGAAGTTGCTGTTCAATAATATATAAATTACTGGTACCATGTCCAGTTTCAATGGTGTTCATTTCATATAAACAGTAATGCAAATATGAAAGGAAATTTGATATTTCCCATAGCAACCAAATATTTTCATCGTCTGTTTTCAGTGTATGCCTGACTGAAACTAGTGGTATATTGCTGAACTTTTCATGACCAAGGGCACAGGGGTACATATGAAAGGAAAGTCAGTCAGGTCCCCTAGCATGACTTTTTCATTGAACTTGGAGTGGCTCCGCCCATCCCTACTGCAGGCAATGTCTGGCGGCATTATGGAACATTGAGTAGAGAAAATTTTGTTTTCTAAGCATGCCAATGTTCAATGAAACAATCATCTCCAAATAGGAGGTAGAATCGTGAGGGGGTGTTTGTAGATTAAAAACCTCGAAACATTAAAGATACTAATCTTACTTGCAAAAAGGCAATGCAAAACCGGTGGTTGAAGATGAATAATCTCAAAGGACTAAAGTTACTACCCTCACTCGTAAAATGATTATATTCTCCATGACTTTTACTAAAGTTGAAGTACAAAACAAATAAATTTGATGTATGCAAAATATGAAAAAGTGTTCGTGAAGGATATATTTATTTGGAGTACAGCATCACACAGATTTTTAAAATGATTTGGCAAGCCCTTGCTTCAACCACCGTTCATATTTTACAGCTTGCCCCCAGATCCCCAGCAGTTTAGAATGAAGCTCGCTTCGCTCGCGTTAGTTCCGGCTGAAATGAAATATTAAATGGCATGTCTGGTTCTTGTAGTATATCAGTCACAAAGGTGCACTTTCTTCATAGCATCATAATTATACAAGGCATCTTGTTCCTACTGTCTAAGTTATAATTCCCCTACTTAGAGAATTCTTAATAGATGTTCCACAGTTAGTAATAATTGATTCTGTGTAGCCCACCTTTATTGGAAAAATTCTCTTCAATATTGCTGCATCCTAGCATTATTATATTTGTAGTCTTCTCCAAGATTATAATCAACATCAGTATGTTCTTTTTGTATAAATTTGTTTCTTGAGTCATCTTGCTTTTGTTTCTGGCAATAAAAAAGTACTGGAAATACTTTTATTTAAGCTTCTTTACTTCTATCGTTCTATCTCAATAAACCATGAGTGACTTTTTGTGGCTTTTGCTATGATTTTATGGATTTAAAGTAGCTGTTGTGAGTGAGATTTTATGGCTGTTATTACAATTTTCTAGCTTAAAAAAGCTATAGTGAGTAACTTAGGCCTGTTTACTAGCTTTTAAAATAAATTTGACCTGGAAAAGCAGTTGCTTTATTGGCTTTTCCGTTATCATCAATACTGGTTCACAGGAAGTGTAGTTCAGTATCTAGATAAAACCTATCTATTTCTAAGAATAAGCCTGGATAAAGTTCAGTTAATTTGTGTAATAATACAAGAATCATCAACAAAAGTAAACCAGAAGGAAAGCTTGCAAAAAACTAAATCAATCAAGTTGAAAAGCGAGAAAATAAATGGTAGCAAAATTTGTGGCCTTTACCTCAGTTTGTGAATAGAAAGCTGGGATTCCAGTTTTGTTTATTGAGCTATGAACTTTATATCCTTATTTTGATGGTCAAATCATAAAAGGAATTCTTTATTCAGTTCCACAGCAAAACAATGGTATAGTCCAAAGTTTTACATAAATAATACAAAAATATTGGTCATGTAGTAATCAAGTACAACAAGAAAAAATGAAAATAGTTTTGTGTGGTTTTTACATGATGACGTAAAGTAACTTACTTTTATCATGCTCTGATTTATGTTTCACTGACAAAAAGCATTGTTCATAATAACAAGCACGAGTTGACAACAATAAATCAATAAATAGAAGTTAAAAGTGAATAGATATTAGAGACTAAATAACTTCCATTAATCAATAATCAATGTAGGAAAAATTAAGAATTAAATCTCTAAGCAAGTGTATTTGTTTATTATTATTGTTGTTTATTACTAACCATTGGTTTCAGTACAACAATAGACATTCCTGTTTAAAAATGGCATTTTTTTTTCAGTAGGCATGCCATTGGAAACAAGACAGTAGTAAATTGTTTGAATTTCATTTGTGCCAAGTATTTATTCAATTTTATTTTATTATTCAATTTATTTTGTTATTACTTAATGTGTTTATATATACACTTATTTTTTATTATATACCTTATATTAAAATATTTATGGGGTTCATTTTAATGACTGTTGTCTCTTCTGTATGTAGAAAGGCCATCTAGACCTTAATTTTAGTCATGTCTACAAATATCAATCCTTGTGGAAAGGTCCCCGTGTGACTTATGCAAGCATAGAAAACACATGTTAAATGCACAACAACAACAACAACACAATCACCAATGTTCTTGATGAAACTTGTACTTACTGAACTAAACATAAAGATCATATGAATGTAGCAGTACTGCTGCAATATTTACTATTATATTTTATAAAACATCTTATAAAATGCTGAATATCTTACCTGTTTTGTCCACTCAGTAAAAGCTGTTTCTGCTCTCCTTGTATTATAGGGACTTCGAAAGCATCTGCAAGAAGAGACAGATGCAAAGGAACGATTATCAAGTCAACTTTCAAAAACGCAATCAAAGCTTCAAGACCAGTTAAAAGATGAAGAAACGTTACGCAGCCAGTTGTGTAATAAGGATCATTATTGCAATACTCTTGAACGAAAGCAACAAAAACTTGAGCATGATATCACAACTTTAAATTTACAGGTTGCAGAGATGGAGGAACAGAGATCTAAAACATCTACAATAGATGACAGTGAGAAGGAAGGTGAAAATGTTGGCAGTAAAGAAGGAAACAAAAACTTGTTTGGAAATGGGAGTAGTCTCAGTTCATCAGAGAATATTGAAAAGTTGAACCAAAAATTAAATAATGAATTATCAGAGCTCCATTTCAAATTAAAATCTAGTGAAGTATTAATTAAAACATATATTTCACAAGTAGAACAGTTGGACAAGGAAAATACAGTGCTGAAAGAGAATTTATTAAAATACAAAGATGTAAAGGAAGATGAATTAAGTGAAATTGAGAATCAGAAAATGTTAGCACTTGTAGAAGAGCAGGTACAATCGAGGTGAGTTGATTATTTTCAAAGAACACCTAGGAATATGGGACCTTTCTTAAAATAATGTAAATTTTCTGAAAATGTGTGTGAAATTTTAGGTATGGAATAAGGATTAGAACGTTTTTATCTTAATTGGTGAGAAATGTAATAGTAAAATCAGTTAACGAATATATCAAGTTAATTTTTGAGGAAACTACTACCTTTTCCATTAAAGGGAATCCCTGATGAAAATATAAGTTTGATTTCTTTTAAGATTCATAAAAAATGATGTAAAATATTTTATTTGTGCATGAATGACTGAATGGTTCTCATATTGCAATTTAAATAATTTTTAAGAAAGTAGATATTATTCAAGCCAGTCACAAAACTTGTGATGTCATAAAGCAGCTTACATTATCATAATTATTTTTGACAATATCTTAAGAAATGGTTTAGGTTGGTAAATAAAATTTGGATAATGGTAAGGGCAATTTCGATGTCTAAAATGGTACCTGTAACTAGTTCCATGGCTTTTGTTATTTTTCTGATGTAGCATTATTGGAATAATGAAGCTACCATTTTCAAAGTGGTCACTTCTGGAATTTGTGAATATAAAACAAGTTGATGCGCAGTTATTGAAATTCATAACGGTATTTGGCAATTCTTAAAAAGCAAGTCTTTGGTGGCGGCAATTATTTGCCATCACATAACTGCCTAACAGTCTCTTTTTCTTCAACCAAATATGATTATTTATGCATTCTACGATAAGCAATTTACTAACATTATAGTGTAGCCAGCTCATTTCCCACTGTTTAATGCTTTTTATGTTACTGTTCAGTAAAGTCTTAAAACTCTCCATCGTTGATTACTATCACAAAGAGTAATAATATAATTTGTTTAAAAAGATGTGTGCATGACGTCAAGATCTCTATTATAAACAAAGCAAAATGGTGTTGAATACTTTCTTCATGTTGCTGATTTAACCATAGACTATGATTTAACACTAATATGGAGATTATGTGAAAGTAAATTAATTGGAAATTAAATTCACGGTACTTAGTGCGCTAGATACAATGATATATGAAGATGAGTTGAAAATTAAGTTTACGACTTTTATTTATCACTAGATAAGAAATAGGTAGGTTAAACTTTAAAACTTTATTCTTTATCATGTTTTTGGACTCCTCCTGAGTGCTTTTAAAAATAAAATTATATCGTTATTAAATTAAAATGTTTTATTATAGTGTTAAGAGTACAGTACATAGACAAAAGAATATTAACTCACGATGATAATTATAGAATAATAATTTTAAACACATAGTTTTAAGAGTACATACAGTACATAGACAAAAGAATATTAACTCACGATGATAATTATAGAAGAATTAATTTAAACACATAGTTTTAAGAGTACAGTACATAGACAAAATAATATTAACTTATGATGATAATTATAGAAGAATTATTTTAAACATAGGTTTAAGAGTACAGTACATAGATAAAAGAATATTAATTCACGATGATAATTATTGAATATTTATTGTTGTATGTTATGCTTCTCTTTTTCCTGAAACATAAAATTGTTTCAAATTGTTAGATTCAAGGGACGTTAAAAAAAAAAAGAACGTTTATGCAAAAAAAAATATATATGCACATGTGTGACATTCATTATGTGTGACATTCATTCATACATTCATTCATATAATTGAATTTGAAACTTTAAAAAAAATCACCTTACAAGTTTACCCCCTGTAATAGTTAATAAATTAAATTACCTATTAAGGATAGTAGTTAATGCCTGATGTTTTTTATACACATTTTCAGTAAACATTTAATTCTGTTAATTACTGAATAACAAAAATCTAGCACATGGAGGTACATGTTTTATATTGTGTGCTATATATATATATATATATATATATATATATATAGACAGAAAACACACATTCACAAGACAGAAAACACACATTCACGAGACAG
>JANTOQ010759781.1:0-15829 GCA_027564595.1 Bythotiara depressa | reverse complement strand
AAAGTGGCTCAGAATATACAACTGTCATTTGTGTTTTATTTCGACTTCTTAAACATTGTATATTTGTGTTTTATTTCGACATCTTAAACATTGTATATTTGGGTTTTATTTCCACTTCTTAAACATTGTATATTTGGGTTTGGAACTGGAAAGAGGTGTAGAACATGGTCCTAAAATAGGTGTTTTCTATTCCAACAGAATTCACAACAGGACCATAACACTATATATGCTAGTACTGATCAATATAGACAGAAATAGAATTGTTTATAAAATAATGCACATACTAAGAGTCATGAAACGCTGTATATAAAATGATGCACATGCTAAGAGTCATGAAACGCTGTATATAAAATGATGCACATGCTAAGAGTCATGAAACGCTGTATATAAAATGATGCACATACTAAGAGTCATGAAACACTAGTACTCATGCTAATGTTTTAACATTTTAAAATTATAATAGTGCTATATTGCATCCATACAAAGGATTAGCATATTACCAATAACACAAGAACTTCTTTTGAAAGAAAGTAAACAAGACATCAAACATAAAATGACCTTCAATAAAAATGTACTGTCTTAAGAAAAGCTTTTCGCCATCGTTTTATGTAAATAAGCGCTTCACAGAGTTTAAAAATATTTTAAAAGCTTTGTTTATTAATATAGTAAGATGAATGATAGAGTCTTACATGTTTTTAGTCCAAATTCTCCACTCTGCTGTTTTCTTTGTAAATGATTCCGGAAAGTATCCAACTTTTCCAGTTTCGAAATCAGTTCCTTTTTTCCATCCTTTATGAGTAGTATCTGCAGGATCCATGATCACATAACTATTCTGTTTTAGGGTTAGTTCATCACTCTTTGTAGCTGTGAAGTCACGTAATGCCAACTGAGTCTGCAAGAAAATAAATGCGATAATAATTTAGAAAACAGATGCATTAAACACATAACAGCCTGTAAGTAATTTCGTCAAACAAATGGAGCCAGTTCAGCAGTTATAAACCGATGAAAAATCATTGATGAAAAACCATCTCTTTGGCGAGAAACCTCAATCTGAAGTACCCAATTCTAATAGTAGGAAACAAACACTCTCAAAGTACAGTACAACACAGGAGGTTGTACAGTGAGAAACGTAATCTATAATTGCAGAAATCTCTTAACATTTCCAACAAAATATAAGCTATAATTACATTGGGCACTGTGAATAGTCACAAGCAATTGGGGAAGCAATATAAATTTGATGTATATTTTAATTAGCAGCCTTCCACACATAAACCACCATAAGACTTTTTTGTGATAACCATCCAACTTAAACAGTTTAACATATCTGTTAAAAATATCAACAGCTCATGACTATTAAGAAAACATTTTCAACAATAAAATACACTCAGTGTAGTTAATAATCACATTGGATGATCTCTAGACATTTACTTTTCTAGATATACCTCCTGGCTTATATTAGAAACCTTTGTGATTATATAAACAACCAGGGGGGTCTTTACATATTTTCAAATAATTGGAAAGAATATTGCTTTCATTAATTTCCGGGGACAGACATTAAAAGGGTAAATGGTGTATTAGCAATCTACACAATAGAAATCAACAAAAGCTCAGTATGTTTTTAACATTAGCAGTTTAAATGATTTTCCAGTTACATTTTTATGCGACGCTAATAATAATATTACCGGTAGAATGTAAGCTGTCTTTATTATACATTAGTGCCTATATTGGAAAATTATGGAATACACTTAACAGTTAATTGGTTAAAATTAATTTTTAATTCATACTAATTAATCAGCTGCCAGCAGGTGTTTAATTAATTAATAAATAAATGAATCAATGGAACCATCTATCAGTTCTGTGAATATGAAGTTTTTTGTTTGTTTGTGTACAACTGTGCTTGTTATGAATGAATGGAACCATCTATCAGTTCTGTGAATATGAAGTTTTTTTTGTTTGTGTACAAATGTGCTTGTTATGTACACAGACCAATGCTGATTCAATTACATTCATTCTTGATCCTAGGTTCATTGCCAAATACATGCATACATTTTAGTCTGAAAAGCTGGGCGTAAAGTTTATTTCATTATTATAACACAAAAACACTCGTGTGTTTCATTGGCCAATTACTCCAGAATTTTGACAGAACTGGTGTAGACAAACTTTTGTTCAGACATCATTCAACAAATATTCTAATTTATATAAACACGATGACACAGTGTGACCACAGAAAATTTATCATTTTGTTCAGCAAAATGCTTGAGGAAATAGTTCTTTCCCAAGATTGCTGTGGAAATAACATATTTTTCAGGATTTTCTTGAAAAAACCCATATCTTTTTACAACCATGAAAAGATTTGAGCTCAGATTTTGTAAATACAAAGCTAAAATAATATAAGAAATAAAAAAATAAAAAAACTAGCATTGGCTAAGGACATACTTAAAAAAACAATTTCTTTCCTGTTCAGTGGGTGACAAAAAATAACTCTCACCTGGGCAGCCGAAAAGTTTTTTTTGCATGTTCGTGTGCCTACCATATACCATATAATGTTTCTTGGCAATGTTTATGTGACTATAAATCAACCGTTAACTTCGTCATATGAGAGACAAATATTGCTAGCTGTTGTTGTTGTAATTTATATTTATTGTGACATTTTGAATCCAGGAAAACTTAGTGTGACATTTTGAATCCAGGAAAACTTAGTGTATAGTAAATCAATTCCATGTGAATTTCCTGAGCTAATAGACACGTGTTGATAAGTTGTGTGATAAACATTATATATGAATCATTGTGAAGGATAAACATAAAAGGGGTCTCCATCCTAGAGATGGGAAGAACTGACCTCTGCAACTGAAACAGGTACAAAGACACTCTGCAAAAGCAACAGGAGCTTTGCATACCAATTTTTACTGCAACAAAAATTCCAATATATCCCGCATTTCAAAGAAATACATCAATCTTCCTGTTAAATATTAATTTGGATTTAATATTTCTAATAAATAAAAGTTTTGAATGAATGAGTAAATACAGTGCTTTATTATTTCCACCCTTCTTATTTAACCTATAGTGAGTATTAGTTTTAATGATAAAAGTCTTGTGGGGAAGGGGAGAAAACACATATTCATTTTTGCACCACATGAATGTAATAAAAAGAGGACCTGCTTGCCAAGTTTTTTAAATTAAATTTGCAAATTAGCTGGCACATATACAGGTGAATTATGCTGAAGATGTAGTATTTTGTTATAAAATGTTTCTACATCATTTTAAAAAAAAACTGTTTCGTTAAAAGTAAATAGTGTGGGCACAACATGTGATATATACTCAAATGTAAATCCTAACAATAATAATAAACAATAATAATAAATATGGTAGCATTCGTCAACTGCTGCAGTAGATCTGGCTTCTGAAAAGTTGAAGGTAAATGTATCTCTGCAAGTAAAACTCTGACATTTTAAAATAATTTCATGTATGTTTAGATTTTCTGCCTTTCTGCTTTGGTGAAAGAAAAAAAACCCAGTTAGACCCACCTGGTTGGATCGCTAACAAAAAACCATCCAGCCGCATGGACAGGAAACAAAACTATTTATAAAGATGGCCTAATTTGATAATTTTTATAAGGATTTCTAGGATCACTTGTCCTAAAATGTATATTTTTCCGGCTTTTCCAACATATTTTTTAAAAACAATCTTTTCCAAGAATTGCAAGCTTTCCAGACGTATAGTCACACTGCAGCAGATATAATTATTTTCCATAAAATCCACAAACTCTCCATACAAGTCTAAAATCGAGAATAAACTTTACATACTTGTTTACTATTATGCCTTGTATCTCTTGAATAAATATTTAATTCCCAACGGGCATGTGCAGCAAAGTTGATTTTTGTAGCTAGACTTTCTAGTTCTTCAGTTTTTGATCTGTCAAAATTGTATGCCAAAGTAAGATGGAATTTTCGTTCGTGTGGTTTCACAAATAAACCTAAAAACGAATAGATCAATTGTAATTGTAAGACAAAAATACACACCCCTACCTTTACTGATTATTGTGCAATAATTATCTAAGCCACAAAACCACCAAAGCGTATGCTCTTTAAATGTTTCAGAACCAAAAATAATTGCATTTGTATTCAGAAGAACATACAACTCTCAGATTTTAAAACCAAAAAATACAGGTGGAGATTGTCAAAATATTTCTCCTGTCTAATGTTATAAAACAATTTATTTATTGGTGTTTTTTTACTTGAATCCACTTCATATGTTAACATCACACCAGATGTAGTCAGAAAATTAAATTTTAATCTATTAATCTAATATTTTCTTTGAAGAACATTTTTTGAATTACATGTGGTGTTAAATTTAGGTATCTTCATTCAATTAATCATTTTTGGGAGCCAGATTTATGTTTTAACAGTAGTTCTCATAAAAAAACAGTAGTTCTCATAAAAAAACAGTAGTTCTCATAAAAAACAGTAGTTCTCATAAAAAACCAGTAGTTCTCATAAAAAATCAGTAGTTCTCATAAAAAAACAGTAGTCCTTGCATACAAATGTTCATAGATGTCATACTTTAAAAGTCAACTGTTTATTTACTTTTTAAAGTTACTATGAACATTTGCAAATGTTAGGTATGAAAGTAATCAAAAGTTATCACATCTGGTGTGATTTTAACATGTGTAATGGATTCAAGTAAAAAAAACACCAGCAAATTAATACTTGACTGGGAGAAGTTTTTTAACAACCTGCACTTATTTTTTGGTCCTAAAATCTGAGAGATACATGTTTTCTGAAAACTCATGTGCAACTTTTTTTCTCCAACTCATTATATCGAAGTTAGACTGACAAATAATTGGAATCTGAAAATGATCAAATTTCAATAACAAATAATATCATTACAACCTGCTCAAAGTAGTTTCCCTTCATAATGGAATTGCATAAGCAAACATTACACACCATAGTGGCAGGTAATATTATTTTCTGATGAATGGTATAACTTGATTATGAAATGGAAATAAGCAAAAAGATACATGAATTGCTTCATACTTACATTGTCTATAAACTCAGTAAAATAAAACTCCTTCGGTTAATCCTTTGTGATTTTTTTATTTTCCAATTTGTGACACCATTATTAAGTCATATGTTTTATTTTATAATTCCTACTGTGAATCATTAATCATCAACATGAATATAAAAACATAAGTGCAGCAAAGAATTCATCATATTCAACTAATCTTGGCAACTTTAAAATAATCATTGTACCCCCTAATAATTACATAAATATATATATATTATCAATAGAGGAATATTGACTGCAGGAGGTAATGATTCAAGTGGATAAATTATACATAATTAGTAAGTATTGACACCAGTAGCAACGTATGTAGGAGGTATGACACGGTTAATTAAGACAACTGTGCTGCAATTAATTCAGAATTAAGCTAGTTAATTAAGACTACATGTTGTGTTTAAAAAAATATCTTATAAATGCATTGGAACAATCTTATAAAATTTCATTAATTCGCATTTTAAGAATCTGACAATATCAGACTCTAACCACTACACAGTGATGCAATCTGCTGTAAGTACTTACATTTTGTACATTTCAGGGGGTACAGTTTCTTAAAGATAATCATTTTACATAAGTAAAGCATTGCTTCATCAGCAGCAACAGTTTTCGTTAATAATGCAAGCACACAACAATAAACAATAAACTTACTAAGAAGAACAGGTTTCTTCTAAATCGATTCAAATTCAACTCAAATGTTGGATAAAAATCACATAGATAGTAAACAACCTGTTCTATTTCAGAGATAGTCTTTATGTTTTATAAAGCATCTTTGAGCTTTGATTAATTATGAAAATGATTATTATATATTGCAAATGCTGCAGCTATCAATAATGTTAAGTAGAATAGAAACAATTCCGTGTTTTTTTCAAACTTTAGTCTTTTCCTTAGCGAAATAAATCATTCGATAAGCTTCACAGCTGTACGACCAAGAAAAGTATTATTCTTCTCTTCAAACTTAGCTTCCAACTAAAATCTGCTTGTTATGTTTATTTTCTGTACAACTTTAACCACCCACACACACCCTAAAACAAGCTAACAACCATATCTTACTTTATTGTATAGATAGTAAGGGCAGGCCTGGAGGAAATTCCTCTGCTGAGGTCAGCACGGCTTTGAGAGGGTGGAAGAATTGCTCTATTTATCTACAATGATTCACTTTAAGTTGTTTAAATGTTCATCCTTGGGAAGGAATAATTTGTTACTTATTAAAAAATCAAATATGAGACAGGGTCAGTAAATCTTTCAATACTTTTATGTTTTTAACCAAAATTAATGCATTTATTTTCCAGAACATTTTGCAATATCTAAGAAATTGTGAATAGAATGTGAGTTGATACTTTTTCATAAAGTAACACATAAAGAAAAAAACTATAATAATATTGGATCAAAGAAATCATGGGATTGAAGAAGAAGAAGATTGAAGAAGATTTGTTCAGTGGGTATTCAATATTATGAAAACAAATAAGCATTGAATCATACCACATCTACAGGCTGGCAGTCTATTTGCAGGTTTGACTGTACATGAACTAATCTTAAGTTTTTATAAAATTATCTTATACAAAAAGAAAATCAAACCTTCTTTACCGCACACTGACATCATCACTTACCTAAATCTCTTTCAACTTTCCTCACAAATTCACTAGTTATTTCAGTAATCCATGACGTTGCTACTTCATCCAAAAATAAACCAATATAACTTTCAGAACGTTGAAGAATCAACTTTAATTTCACTGGCTGGTTTATTATAGATGCTTGTACTGTGTTCTCCAAAACATCTAACACATATGGAAGTACACTGTCATTTAGCTAAAAAAAAAGAATTTCCAGAGAAAGGACACATTAATAATTTCTTTTATGCAGATTAGATCTTATAAAT
Source organism: Bythotiara depressa (assembly GCA_027564595.1). NCBI lineage: Eukaryota > Metazoa > Cnidaria > Hydrozoa > Anthoathecata > Bythotiaridae > Bythotiara > Bythotiara depressa. The sequence continues at coordinate 8,895 of JANTOQ010759781.1, read as the reverse complement.
AAATCACTTAGAGAGGAATTTTATTAATTTATTGATTCTTAATGCATCAATTTGTCTTTTATTGATAATTTACTTTAACATTTCATTGATTAAAATATTTGATGACAAAATTAATTAAACCCATGTACATAATGTTAAATAAAAAATTATTACACCATGTTTTATGCTTCATCATATATTACCCTGTCAATAAAATGTAAACTGAACATGTGGGCGGAAATATTGAGAAATGCTGAAAACTGAGGGATGATTAATACAGTATAATACAGTATTCACTTCCAAATAAATTTAGAAAAGGCTAATGTTAAGCAGGATTTTGTTGGACAAGAGTTGCATGACTAGGAAAGCACCATTATACCCTAGTGTGACTTTGCATATAAGTCGACCCACTTATGTGATAATAATTTTAAGATATAATCCATGTATAAGTTATTCCGTGTCTTAAGGTTCAGATGAGACTATTCAAGAAAAGTGGTTCATTGTTTTTTATAATACAAGATATAAATGATTCATGAAACTTAAAACCAGCTTGCATTTCCCAAATCATGAACCCTTAATTGGAACCCTGTGATATATCCTGCTTGACACATCTCTCTATTATGGCAAAATTATTTTTAAGTTTTTAAGATTATAGATGGAAAGGTACAAAGTTTTAACACATGTATAAGTCGGTCTCTTTTGTACATGGGTATATAGGGTATATTGAATAGTTCTTTGCACTCCAGAGATTGTGTTGCTCAATTATATGTATGTACCATGGAAGGAAGGAAGGAAGGAAGGAAGGAAGGAAGGAAGGAAGGAAGAAGGGGAATTATTGCAGTGGAAGATTGTTTATTTCAGTCAATCATTGGGTTGGAGATTTATGTTACCAATAGCAGGGAAATTATATTGAGGGCAGCAAGGGTTGTTGAAGGGGCAGATATATCTGCTGTAGAGTGTTGTAGAGTTTAAGAAGAGAAGAAAGGTGAAAAGAAAGAAAGAAAGGCAGATTTGACAGATAAAAATTTAATGGCCACCATTTTAGGCAGACAAATGAGATTACAAACAAGTGTACATGGATTTGTTTACAGAAAATGAGTTTTAAAGGAGAATTACCTTATTTTCTGGGAGATAACCCGCACCGCATATAACCCGCACCTTGCCAAAATTAGCTTCTCAAGAAAATAATATTAACAGATAACCTGCACCACCTTATAATCCGCATTTTATTTATTTATATATGTGATACATTATGGGGATTCAGAATGGAATATATATCAACACAAGTAAAGCTACACTTCAACGTACGGACATTACTACGTCGCCACTAAAGCCAACAAGTGAAACTTTTCACGTCTTCTGAAGTTATTTTTAAAATGTTATAAATGTATACTCATTGTGTAGTCGAGTAGGAAATTTCAAACTAATTTTTATGTACAGTAACTCGACTAATACACTGGACATTACAATCATTTTTAATATTGTGCAAAGTGGGTAGGTAAATGTTTATCAGATTACCCGCACCACCCTATAACCCACACACTGGTGTCAAAAACTGTAAAAATCAACATATAACCCGTGGGTTGTCTCCCGGAAAATACGGTAATGCCAGGATAAGTTATAAAGCCTTACAATATAAGATAAATGCCAGGATAAGTTATAGAGCCTTACAATAATAAGATAAATGCCAGGATAAGTTATAAAGCCTTACAATAATAAGATAAATGCTTTTTGTGAGATGAGAGAAGAAGAAAAGCACATACATTTTTAAATACTGTTCTATAAAAACCCCTGACTCATTTCCATAACCCATGTAAATCCCAACTGAATCATCTAAATCCTCAGAAGAAAACAGCTTCAATAATACTTTTGCCAAAACTTGAAGTAACCTCCTGTTTATTAATATTCTCAATGTTGGGTGGCAGTTGATGTCACAAATTGATGTGCTCCAGAAAAAACCCGTAGAAAATAAAAAACACATAAAATGACTTATATATAATAAAAATAAATTTCCAACATATATTTTTGTTACTTTTCTAGTTTTCTGACTAGGTTAGTGTTTGTTCATATTAAATTGGTGGAACAATTTGACCAAGGTTAATTCCCCTTTAAGAAGGGAGACAGAAAGTGATGGTTGCTGCTCAAGATCAGACAATGTCATTAAGGCAAATATAAAAGTCAGACATAATCATTGTATCAGATGTACAAGTATAGATAAAAGTCAGACAGATCAATTGTATCAAATGTAAAGAAGGCAGATGAGACACTTAGCCATAAATAATGAGTAAGTGTATTAGGCCGGCATAGAAGGATTATATAAGTGCAGGCATGATTGTGTAGCTGAAGCACAACATTGGGATTTGTATAGGAGCAATGATTCTGACTGTCCATAAGTGGTATGAACATGAGTCAGAAGGAGAATGCAGAGTGTATACAATGTCAGAAAGTTCGTCAGAACAGGGGAAATGGTTTTGTGTAATTGGGTAAAAAATTATATGCAATCATGTAGCTTTGCCAATGTTAAGACTTGTATACCATCCTTCACAATGTTTTGTAAAATATTTTGATACATAAATACATTTGCAGTTTTCTTTGACAATACAATTTAGATGCTAAGATCTGAGTTTATGTTTTGGCTGAGAACATTTTCTGATTAAGGTGAAACTGTGATCATCAATGCCTAGATGCATCACAACAGATTCTGAAATACAAAAACTATTACCTAATATGCAATCCAAAAGTGTGCTACTACTTTCTGTAACACAAGTGAGTTCCCCAACAAAGTTATTATAATTAAAGGCAGGATAAGATCCTTGATGTTAGATCAGAAACCATTTTTAATGAGCATGTTACAATTAAAACCTCGATGAATAAAATGGTTCTTTCTGAAAAGCAGTCTTGGTCATAAGATTTTAGCCTGCTGCGCGGTGTTTCGTGCATCTAAATTACATTAGGTGCATGGTAGGCCGAAATGATTAAAACCCCGAGTAGTTAGATGAAATGGATTAATCGAGACATACTTTTAAAGTAAGGAACAACAACGAACAAGCATCGATAAACATGCCGCGAAGCAAAGTGCGACAAAAATTGATTTGCTTAAGTTGGGATTTATAATGTGTTATAGCAATAGAAAAAAATGTCAGGAATTAGTTACAACGCACCTGATTGTGTTAGGCGCATTGTAGACCATGCATGCAAATACAAGGAGGCGTGTGCGGAGGTGCGGGTGCATTATTGCACACCATACGTGACCAGGACTGAAGAGGCAGCTTTTTTAAGCAATCATGAAAATAAGCATAAATGTTTTCAGTGCCATCAAGATTTTCAAGATCCTTACATGTAAACTGTAAACTGTAAACTCCAGCTATAAAAATAGGTGTAGATTCTTTCAGGCACACTTTGTTCAATTCTGTTTCTGATGTGTTGTTTTGCAGGTATCTAATTCTGTTTCTAATGTTTTGTTTTGCAGGTGTCTAATTCTGTTTCTAATGTGTTGTTTTGCAGGTGTCTAATTCTGTTTCTGATGTGTTGTTTTGCAGGTGTTTTATTCTGTGCCTGATGTGTTGTTTTGCAGGTGTCTAATTCTGTTTCTAATGTGTTGTTTTGCAGGTGTCTAATTCTGTTTCTAATGTGTTGTTTTGCAGGTGTTTTAAAAGGGTGATTATAAAGGTTTTCTCTGACATAATATAAAAGCACTCCCACCATATCTATTCCAATCATGTTTGTAAGTAGCCATCCAATTTTACTCCATTGTCATTGATGTTGAAGTTAGATTTCCTTATGATAAAAGCATGAAGTTTTGTGTGATGTAATAAAGGTTTAGATAACATTTAGTTGAGTTACTCACAAGACCTATAGATTACTGGTTGCCTCAAGATCCTGAAATACATTATCATTTAAAAATCTGGTTCTTCACTAAAGGCCTTCTGGGAAAGGCAGTTCAATTCACAAACAGGGACTACAGATGAAATATAGTTCCCTGTCAGGAGAGTAGTTAAAATATCCTGATGTTTTGGAAAAATATTTTCACAAGCAATGAGAGGCCAGGGACCACATCTATTACATGATAGAACCACTATCACATGACAGAACCCTATGGTTTTTAAACACTGGTTTTTGGCAAGGAGAACATAGATCTATAACAGTTTAGGGTTTAGTACCAAAGCACCAAGGATCCTTATTTGAAAATTTATTAGGTAACAAAATGGTATTAAAATTACTACTTCTGGTAAATTTTTAAAAAGTATATTCAAATAAGAAGTACAACAGGTGGTAAATCCAAAAAGATTTTTTTTGCAATGTTGTTATTATTATTGTAAAGAAAAGTTTGTCTTTCTTTCTTCAGAAATAACTGGAGTCTAACAAAGTTTTACTTGAAGGAATCAGAGCTCTAAAAAAGTGTCTACACCTCAAGGCTGGAGAAAAATAAGTGGCACCACATTGGAGTAATTAATCAAAACAATAAACAAGTCCATTATTAATTAAGAAAAATATTACCTTAAAGAATGATGACAGAGTAATATGTGGAAACAGGTTATGGGCTGCATTGCTGCCACAGTTGTTGAATGATTCTTCATAAAATTTTGAGACTTCGCTTAACAGAGGACCAGTTGGACAGAGGAAAAGAATATATTCTCGTTGAAATTGCTGATGAATTGTTGGGTCTACACTATGCAGTTGTAACCTAAAAAGATAAAACAATAAATAGTATTTTTCTACTACTACTACAGAATATTGTAGCATCAAAGAGTAAGGGTGAAATTTGCCTGATAAAATGTATTCTTGATCCCTAAAATAATACAAAGGGCACACTTCTTTGTTTGGAGCTCCCTAATTGAGAGCATAACTATTTAACAAGGAGCTGTGACCTAGTGGTTAACGGCACAGCCTGTAATTTCATTTAAACGGCTGATGAAATTGTGATTGATAAGGGTTCAAATCTCACTAGCAGCAAGCAGCACATTACTTTCTGAAACCAATGCTCTACTCCAAAGTAAAATCAGCTTTCCATCTTATAAAGGTAAGGAGAACCACTATATAATGTGGAGCCCGTACGATTATTATTATTATTATTATTATTAATATTATTATTATTATTATTATTAAACATCTTTAAAAAGACATCACTTACAATTATCGCACCTTAATAAGTGCTAGAATATGCATTGAAGCAATAATAACACTTTATTTTCAATTAAATATAAATAAAAAAGACTTTTTTAAACATAAAACAGTTACTATATATTCTTACTCAGTCAACATACATATCTAACCATGATATGAAGTAATTGAATTAAAATAAAACACCATGACTCGCAAGAGATCTATGTAAATAACCTGCAATTGATTGAAAACAATTTGATCATAAGTACAAGTTAACTGGATTGGAATTTGAATGTACAGAATGAACAATGTCAAATGCAAACATAAACATTTAACTAGGGGTATTGTTTTACATAAAATCACATTTCAGAAGCTAATAACAACTAAGGAAACATCTCACATTTCAGAATTTATTTCGGTATATAAAATTAGAAATGAATTTCAAATAAAAAGTTTTCTTAGTGCTTTTACAAAGCAAAGTTTTGTTTTAATATTTTCTAAAATGAAAAGGTTCTTTTTTTGATTGACACCTTACAACATCTAAATCTTTCATCTGATGGGAAAAATTACTTAATAGATGGATATGGTAAATACCAGACATGATGAGCGGTAGTCTGGAAATACTAACTCCATGAGGAAAGAGAAGATAATTTTTGCATTCCAATACATTAGATGGCGGAAAAAACTGAATTCTATCATCTTCTTTGTAGCTAATATTCTCTATGCTAAGTTTTGGCAAATGGTTCTAGCCCTGTGTGGAAAGTCATTCACAGCAGTATTTAATTTTTCTAACAACCATGAGTTATCATTCACCAGATTAATTATAAAGCAAAAATAAAGCAAAATGTTGTATTAAGTCACAATACAGAATATATTTATGTGCGAACAGTTTTCGGTCTGGAATTCCTGAAATGTCAAGGAAAGTGGCATCTCTGAATTGCTTTTCCTTTGCCTTCTTAAAATACCTCTGTGAAGAAAAGAATTTACCTGTGCTGATAAATGACTCTACAACACTTAAGAAACATTCTACATAGTTACTCATCTATCCAATTACTTAATTTGTTAATTAGCTTATTTTCTAGACATTCATGTAAACAGGAATTAATTGGCTAACATTTTTGTGGCTCCCACAAGTTTGTAATTACACACTCAACTTTAATTACAGCGTGCATGGGCATTCAGATTTGTTAGGAATTTTAATGTTTATCTCTTTAATGTAAGTATAGTGTTCCCTGTAAGGAATCAAATTATTGGTAATTTCAATGCTATTTTGCTTTTTCCAGGGGGTTACTTATTGGAAATATAATGTAAAATAAATTAGGTAAAAACTGATAAGACCCCCTGGTTACTCATAATTTAATAAAGGTTTCCAATGGAAAGTTTAATATAACCAGGAGGTATGCTTATGCATTAAAGTGTTATAAGTGAATGTTTAGATCAAACTAATATATTAAACATAAAACTCCAAAGTGAGTAAGTAAAAACTGATAAGACCCCCTGGTTACTCATAATTTAATAAAGGTTTCCAATGGAAAGTTTAATATAACCAGGAGGTATGCTTATGCATTAAAGTGTTATAAGTGAATGTTTAGATCAAACTAATATATTAAACATAAAACTCCAAAGTGAGTAACATGACTCCAGATATCAAATAAATTTGGATTTCTTGTGGAAGGACCCACCATGAGATAGACCTTTACAGGTGTATCATAGGCACTTTATAACATTGCAAATGTCTGTCAAGTTTCATGTGCTGCCATCACGCCAGACTTGCAAAATTGAAGAGTAGATTTTTTAATTTAGTTTCTTGATTATTAATCCTTTGATATTTTTACAACTTTTTCTGAGGTTGAACTTCAAAGAAATTAATTAGATAAAGCTATCCAAAGTACATCTGGTTGTCATGGAGATGTAATCTTACATCAAGTGAATTAAAAATGAAAACAAATCTTTCATGAATAGTCAGAATTTTATAATCAAAGAAACTTTAATCTGATATACTTCAGATATGAGACCAACGTTATGTTATTTATTACTTAGCGTGATGTATGTTTACATTACTAAAATAAAATAATTTTCAGAGGAGCATATTCAGATGCACATCAACAACATAACACAATAAAAGCAAACAATTATAACCCAGAAAAACAGTATTAACCCTTGGATGCATAGTGTCCCCAAAAAGGAATCATCAATTAAGTGGTCATTTATTTCAGGGGGTTTCTTATTGGAAATATGTAACATAAATTTGGTAAAAGCTAATAAGACCCCCTTGTTCTCATAAAATTATAAAGGTTTCCAAAGAGAAGTTTAATATAACCAGGAGGTATGCTTAGTGTTAAAGGGTTAAACCACAAAATCAAATAAATTATAACAACACAGTCATCACAAAATCTATGAATAAATTATAAGAACACGGTCATCACAAAATCTATGAATAAGTTTTATAAATAAATAGATTATAAGAACACGGTCATCACAAAACCTATGAATAAGTTTTATAAATAAATAGATATAAATAAAATATACTAATGATATAGTCATATAGTCATAATTTGATTGATCTCAAAACATTTAAGAATGTTCTATAAAATGGAAGAACAAAAGAACAATACACCCATGCCAATATTATTTATTTATTTATTTATTTCTTCCATTCACAGTCCCTGTGTAATCCTCTTGCAAAGGTTTATAGTACTGAAGAATGTACTCATAACATATTTTATTCATGAATTCATTCTTTAGATTGTCATTAGCACCAGGATATATAAAAATATATCACTGCATGATACAGCTTCATTTTTACAATAAATTTCCTTTTTTATGTGTGATTATTATTTATAAACTTCCTGGGTTTTAATATTTTAAATGAAGATCTTTCTTGTATTATTCATCTTTTTAAGTAAGCATTATTTATCACAACTAAAACTACACAGGTACTATTTGACAGATAAAATAAAATGTTATGTATGAGAAAAATGCCATGTAAATCCAATATTACATAGTTTAAATTCTACAACAGCAGTTACCATTGGGGAAAAGTATTGCTAATACAGTTTGGTTGACCTAATATGAAAAATTATTTTTAGCACTAACATTTATAAAAGCAATAGAAGGCTGGCCGACAAATGGTAAACAGGGGTTGACAAATGGATTTCACATGAAGTACGTAGATCCAAACTTTAACTATGTTTACTTTAAGAATACATAATTTTTCAAAGCTGTGTACAAAGTAAAGAACAAATCAAGAGAAACATGGGTGTGAGTACATACTGTTGATGGATAGATGCTCCCTTGCAGAACTTGTTTTTGTTTTAAAACTGAATATATATGGATTGTAGAGGTCTATGTTTCATGACTGATAACTTACCTAAACAAAGTAAACAAAAGTTTGTCTGTATGCATAATAATGTAAACAAATAATTCATGAAAGCCATTATTATTTTCTAAAAAGGAATGTACGAAAACAATGCTGCAAATGTTCCATTCTTTCTTCATCAAAAATAAACATATAATAGACACTGTGTAGAAGAGTGAAGTATTTATATTTTTGGGTGCCATATATTTTAAATAAAGACGGAGTATGAAATCAGTGAAGATAGCTAGGTTTGTTCCTCTTTGCCATACGTGTTGAAGTTTTAACCTTATTAGTACTTGGCTTTTTGGGACTCTGTAATACTGGGGGTGGATTCCACCCTCCCCCTCCATAACTCTTGATTCATATATGCCAGGATCTTTAAGGGCACTTGTATCCTTTTATGTATAGTAAGTAAATTGGAAAATTCTCCTTCTTAGCCATAATTTAAAAAATTC